>JAQGAS010000273.1:0-66547 GCA_034686365.1 Pachymerium ferrugineum | reverse complement strand
CAAATTAAAACTACTACTCGGTTTATCATTGGTTTGTTAGCCCAACCAATGAAGGCGGACTGGCGAAAGGTTTAAAAATAATTAATTCTGTCACTTTCTCTTTATGAGTTTATTCTCTCACTTTGTCCCTTCCTTCCGCAATGGCGTCTACATCTACAGTCTTAGATCACTACACTAAGCTCGCTTGCTTTTATAATTATTGTGAAAGCGAGCGTGTGATAACTCTACTTACACCTTATTAATAAACCAAAAACTCAACTTCTAGCAAACTCGCAAAATCCAAACGTACCCAATCGGAATCGTACACTATCACGGTATCAGCAGCTACTAAATTCAATCCTAAACCACCAGCGCGAGTACTAATTAAAAGCAAAAAGTTTTCGGGGTTCGAATTCAAATCTTTTATCTAAAAAAAAAAAAAATGTTTCATAGCATTTAATAAAATTTTAAAAATTTTCTGCTCACGTTTTCTTCTCTGTGTTCCAAACTCATTCGTCCATCTAAGATGCAGTAACTATATTGTCTCATAACACAATAGTCTTGGATTACATCCAACATACGAGTCATTTGACTAAAAAGCAGAATCTGTAACAAAACAATTGCATTAAATGCAAAATAACCATCACATAGATTACTCTTGACCTTGTGGCCACGTTTTTTTAATTCCGGCAGAAGGGCATCAAGCACCTGCATTTTTCCAGAAAGATTTACCAAGTCTTCACTGATTACACCATATCCTTCTTCATCAATTGGATATGATATCAAAAAAGGATGGTTCACGCATTTGCGCAACTGCATTATTACATTTCGAAGGCTGACATTATCATGTCTATCTGCTTTTCTGAATGATTAGAATGTTAAAAGAGTTAACTGTCAAACTTTACTTTCAAAAAATTACTTTCGTTTTAAAATTTTCTTTTCCATGCCTCGAACACATTCTTCTTTAATCATCTCCAGTTCGTCTTCATCCACGTCGTCGTCTAAATACGAGGAAACAAATTCGTTGGAAACGAGAGACTTTCTCCTCCGTTTGGCAGGTAATTTTCCGCCGTCGAATTTCTATTTTTAATAGCAAAATTGAACCCTACTTCTGCCTGATGATTAATTAAATACGAGAGTTACCTCTGGATTCAAAACAGTTAATATTGTCCTATCAACTGTACTCTTGTAAAAGTTTTGTTGATGCTCAGTCAAAGGAGCGTAAACTATAAGTTCCTTTTTTGGTGGAAGAGATAGGTCAACATCACTTTTCAATCGGCGTAGTAAAAACGGAGACAATATCTACAAATGAATAACATTACACTTTTCTAAAATTGCCACTCTGTTACCTCGTGTAATGTGGAAAGAATGTGATTTTCCTGTTCCTCATTTGCAATTATTTCATCGCTCTCTTCATTATCCATAGCCGTAACATCGAATAACTCTTCAAAACTACATTACAAAGTACTCTTTTTAAAAAAATCATATTCGTTATTTAATAAAGTATTCCCTTACACTTGCAAATTGTCAAACAGATCAGGCAACAAAAAATTCAGCAAAGACCACAGTTCTGCTAAATTGTTCTGCAGAGGTGTGCCAGTTAATAGCAACCGATTTTTTGAAGTAAATCTTCTTAGACCTTGCAATAGCTTGCAATTAGGATTTTTAATGCGGTGTCCTTCATCAATGATAATAAAATCCCAAGATACTGGTTGTAACACATTCATATCCGCCAAAATTGTTTCATAATTTGAGACAAGAATAGGAAAAAGCATTTTTCCTTTTACACGAATCTTTTTAAATCTTTTTAGTAAAGTGGATCGTTTGTCTCGATGTCCATGATACAATATTGTAGGAATATCGGGTGAAAATCGAGAAAATTCAGCAACCCAATTGCTTAGTGTAGATAGGGGAGCTATTATTAGGTGGGGTCCCTGGACGTTTTGTTCGATTAGGTGACAAATGAGAGCAATGCATTGAATTGTTTTTCCTAGACCCATTTCATCAGCAAGTATACCATTAATCCCTAAATGGTGTAGATTCTGAAAGAGTAGTTTTTTAGGAGAGAAAAACGGAAACCAGGAACTACTAAACCTTTAGCCACTCAAATCCCGCAATTTGATAGTCCCTCATGATACCCCCTGAAAACCAAGACGGTTGGTTCGCAGGAGACTTTTTTCTGTAGAATGAAACCGGTAAAAAAACTTCACCAATTGTTTCAGGAGGTTGAGTCAAGTTGGAGGAAATCTTTAACTTTAAGAGTTAGTTAATGTTTTGCCTTCACTTAGATTTTTATCTTATTAGACCTTTGTAACACGCTCTTCAGATTTCGTTTTAGACCGTGTGTCCCGCATAAACCCGTCTTTTGATGGTTCTTTGGCTACATTTTCTCTTTCGTTTCGCTTTTGCTCTTTTTCTTCCTCTATCTTTTGCGATTTCATTTGTTCCTTTACTCGGTCCGCAATAAATTGAGAGTAAAATTTACTCTTGGGCAATAGTTGTTGAAGTTGTTGCAGACGTTTTTTTCGTAATTGCAATGCTTCAGCCTAAAATGAAGGGTTTTTTTTATATTAAAAAAAAAACGAAGAATTATTTTTTTTAGACCAACCTTAGATATTTCGATTAACGGTGCCATCTTTGGCAAACCATCAGATGCCGTATCAACAACATTCCGTATTTCTAAGATAGAAATTTTACTTATTATTTATTTAGTTGCAAGTAAGAAGTGCACATACCATCCTGATTTGCATCTTTATGCAGAGAAGCCTGATTGTCTTCCGGTTCTTTAGGAGTTCGGCCTTGCAGTCGCATTGCAAACAGTTCAAATATGCTATTATAGTTAAAAAGTTAAAAAGGAGACATTAAATTATGGTGATTTTAGTATAGAGTGGAAAACTTACTTGGTTCTATAGAGCGCTAGTGAGTTTCGATTACTATTTTCTGGTTTTGCACAAGATAGTTGTGGCCAGTGGCGCAACTAGAGGGCCCGCAGGCCCGCAACTGCGGGGGGGCCCGTGGGCTTAGGGAGCCCGCCTGCCAGGGAAAACTATTTATGAAAAAAATTTTTTCTACCTAACTACCTAACTTTTTCTGGGTGGGGGGGCCTTTCCTCAGTTTTTGCGGGGGGGCCCAGAATTTCTAGTTGCGCCACTGGTTGTGGCGTTGTAAATTTTTCATTTGTACTGTTACTAAAAATGTCAAAAAAGGAATATTTAATCTATGAATTTATTACATGGTATGAGTTGTATGGCTTTATTCATACAACTCCTTGAGTAACCGTTACTTTATAAGACAAGTCGGCGTGTTTTCTTGTATGGTAGTCGGTCGTTGGATTTCAATCTTATCCAATAAACTGTTGCTTTTTAAATAAAGCAGCATTTAGAGAGTAAAATATGATATTTTATTACACACAAAAGTTAAATAGACTTACTTGGTACTAGTATCAATCGCGTTTACTTGTAAAGTTACATTTTCTTCGCGTTTTACCTGTTTGGCAGAAGAGAGTTGATTTTCATCAAATAGGCTGTTGTTTAAAAGACTAAACATTAGTTTTGATATTATATATGCCAGGAAAAGAACCCTTACTTGACACTGGTGGTAGGGAAAAGCGACGAACGTACAGGTTTAGATTGAGCCATTTTGTAGGAATGAGAAACTTTTCAATGAATAATAGTTATTTGAGCCATTAAAACGTATGAATGGATGGGAATTCACTGTTACAAATTTATAAAGTTAATCCCGACTACCAAGCTACTAACAAATCAAGCTGCACGATCTACTAGCAAATCCAGCAGTCCATCCAACTTTCGCTTACATTGAACTTTTTAATAATAGTAACAGAGGGCGGTAATGGCTTGGCGTAGGAGAAAATATTCGTATTTTATTTTTTATATCACACATGAAATAGAAAATCAAATCACTGTATTATTTTGAAATAATAAATTTATTGTGACAAGAGAAAATTAATTTGTACCAAAGAAGCTGGCTTTTTTGTAATATGTTAATCATCTTGTTAAATGCGTGTAAACATATTCTACTTTTGAGAAATATTACTTGAATCTTTCCCTTGGTTTGTTATGTTAGAAGTAGTTAAAATTTAACGTTAATGCTTAAATTGGAAAAATCAGTTAAGTAATTTACAGTTGTAGAAATCTTTACGTCTAGAAGAATATATCCAAAATTGTTAAGACGCCTATACATAAATACAATATAAATTCATATCATTTCCACAACGAAAAAAAATAATTTTATCATTCAAAAAATTTCAGTATGAAATTGAATTATTTCTACTTTCACATAATTAACAATATTGAAAGTTATTTGATCAACGATCGTTATCAAAGTATCACAATTACAACTTGATTCAGTTTAGTTCATATAACAAGCATACATTTAATTTTATAGTTTTAAAAAGGTTCTCAATCTAAATGTAAGCATTTGAACACCAGAATAGAAAAATGCGGCTTTAGCAGATTAAAAAAGTAAATCTGAGCCATTGAATTGGGACGTTGACCAGGAAGAAGCTTCGTCATCATTTGCTGGCTTAATGGAAGAATCTTCTTCAACTACAACGGGTTCTGTCTGTTTCGGCTTGAGAGGTGGAGGAGGTTCCAATGGTGAGACTCCAAGCTCAAATTTCTCATTACTTAATTGACTGGGAACGTAATTGGCCAAATCACCTGCAATATCAATTCAACCATTAAATTTCGTTGGAAAAGCACGTTTTTTATTTAGTCGAAGACGAAACACGATATAAAAATCTAAAACAAATTTTTCAGTTCCTTGATATCTAACACCGCCAGAAATAAAAATCAAATATAATTCGATATTTATCCTGACATTTTTTTATGTAAAAAGCTTTAAAAAACTTCCTCCCAACAATCATATATTTAATCTAACATAGCGATCGCAAATATTTCCTGTAATATAATTAATACCTAAATTGTTGCTCAGGTTGGTATTTAAATCATTCGTATGTTGTGGAATGTTATTAACGGAAGGACTATTGAGCTGGTTATTATCCAAGTCGGCAGTACAATCGTCTCCATTTGCTTCCAAAAAATTTGCTAACATTACTTCCTCAGACGGGTACTCGTAGGTTTCAACACTGTTGTCTTTAAAAGAAATCTTCAACTGCAAAAAAAAAAAAAAAACGATTAAAGATCCATTTACTTTACATTATGAAATTTTCAATACTTGTTTATTACGCCTTGATAAGAAACACGTTTTGTTCAATGACACATTTTCACCTTCAAAAACGATTCCTGAAGGATATGGAATAGTAGTGGAGCTATCTTCGTCATCAGAATAATCTTGACTAGAAGTAGTGTTACATCCAGGGACCAAAATGATACCACTGGTACCATCCTTATGTATATTACTTATCAACTTTCCACTGATTTTGTCAATTCTTATTATGGGTCTAACAACAGAAAACGAGCTTTCTGTATTCCGAATTTTCGGAGTTACGTTTGGTTTACTAGTAAAATTAAAGATGACGGAGTTTTCCGTATCAGGGCTCGCGCCCGTTTTACGTAATGGTATACGTTGTGATAAATCTTCGCTCGTGTTATTTTCAATAATGTTGTTACCAACGTTATTAACACAGGCCGATTTTGCTTTGTTTATCAAATTCTCTTTTTCGTCACCAGTTGCAGAAACCGATAATGGGCGAATTAAACCTATTGGTTTATCATCGCTTTTTTGTTTAATGCTTACAACACGAGGCAACACATTACATGGTTTTAATAACGCTTCCATTTGGTCTTCATTATCGTTTTGATCCTCTGCTTCGGTCGAAGAATTCACAATTACCTGAGTTATTTTAGGTGGAATGTTCTTATTTGGCTCCGATTCCATTTTGTCGTTTTTAATCTCATCCACTTTTTTTTCCTCCTCTAGCTTAGCACCTTCGTTAATAAAATTATTGGCAGTTGTATTATGGAAAGATTTAAGTACCGGTATCGATTTGGCGAGAACGTCTTTACGGTGGAAATTCTTTTTCTCTTTACAGATTTCACTTTCGAATAATTTCTTTACCGTACGTACAGTATCTGGCTTGGGTAACTCGTTTTCTTCTACACTGGGAATTCTCTTATAAAATTCTTGGCTTTTAGCGAAATCTGGTTTCAGACTTTCCTTGGGTTGATCGATAATGATAACATTTTCGTTGATTAATAAACTAGGAATTTCCAATTTGTCCACCGGCTTCAATTTTGGAATACCAAACGATGTTTCTGTGGAACTCAACGTTTCCATACTTCTTGCTTTTTTCAAAACATCCGTTCGTTTCGTACCACTAAATGGGAAAGATCTTCGGTCCCCACACGCTGAACGTGGCGATTTCTTAAACCGCGACGTGAACCCACCATCCACACACTCCGGTGCAATGTGTTCTAAACTTGCGACTCTACGTACAGGCTGTGACTCCTTATTTTCCTTGGACCAATTGATAAATCTGGAGCGTAACCTGTTAACAATTCCAGGTCCGTACTCAAGTTCTTCATTCTGTTCATAAGCAAATCCGTCCGAGAAAGAACTAAAGGAAGGGCTTGGCACTGATTCCAACTGGGCCCGTTTTATATCCAAGTATTTCTCCTCTCCCATCCTGTTTTTCTTCCAACAGTTAGTAACGGATGTGTGACTTGTTCCTTTACCACCGATGTCGCAGGTCTTGATACATTCCTCGCTTTCTTGTTCCGACTGAATTCCTAATGAAGAAGAGTCCAAATACCTTGTGCCCGGCTTAGACCTGAGAGCTTCCCAGTCTTTATGTTTGACTTCTGAGGCGTGAAGTCCGGAGTGAGGGTGAACAGCCGAATTTTGAGAGTCGGTGTTTAAAAAATCGACGGTTGGTCTTTTGGTCGTGTGGTTTAAAAGTGTTTGCTTTTTAAGCATTACTTCCATTTTCCACGGCGGAACTGGTGGATCCCAGCTGCTCAACTTGTCGTTTATCGACATTGGGGTCAAAGTCCTCTTCGAACGCCTTCGTTTGCTGTTTGGCTTCAATTCGTCGCACTCAAGCGGCAATCGGTGGGTACAGTAGCGTGACTCATGTTTAGCGGAATAAACTACACGCAAAGGAAACGAAATCCATTTGAACGAGCGAACTCCAGCTTCTTAATAAATAAGCCCAACGAGCACTAGATTTTCAAATCACTAGACGCCTACATCCGATACCTAACCTTCAATTAAGATACATCCAATCGTCGGAGCAAATTCTGCCTCGCCTTGATTACGTCAAATATTTCTCTTTTTGGCGTTGTTAAAGGATAGACGATGACGCATTACCTCATCGTATCATCCCTGACTAAACTAAATAAAAAAATCAAAAAAAATTGCTTTCTCAAAGCTATAGTTGACAAATAATAAACCAAACAACAGCGAAATGTATTGCATCATTAAAAGTTGTTATGTAATTTATGATAAGAAAAGCTTGCGTTTAAAGTTCAATATTTTTCTTTACCGCCAACTGGAGGCCGGTTTCAGAATTATTTACCATACTTCGTCAGCGCTGGATATAGCGATGATCTATTTCCGCTAATACGTAGCAGTATTATTTCTGCACTTTTGTTGCGTCATTGTAATTGGACTTATTCAACATGGCTGCGAGAGACGAAAGGAGTAAAGTAAGTGTGCGTTTCAAACTCAGTTACCAGATACAGACTCAAAAATTAACACTATAAATTGATCTATGATAAAGCTATATATTTTCTCTGTTACTGGATATTTTCAGTTATATGACTTAAATATAAAAAAAACTATAGTTATTAAAGATAAACTAGTTAAACACACCTCATGTTAAAAAACTCATTATTTTTGTTTTAGCTCATATATGAACAGGACGGAGTATATATAGAATATGCGGGTAGTGAAGAGGACACTTTAATGAATGGAAAATTAACAGTCACAGAAAAGGTAAGTGACCTTTTAAAATTAACAGCTGATTATTACTCATTTTTTGACGTAATTCGACGTAATTTTCTGTTTATGTCAGCCGTTTGGGGTGTTTGTTAAATGGCAGCAAGTAGATGAACCTGAATATTCATTCGACCAAGCACAAGATTGGGACGTTGTAAGTAAAGCGGCCACGAATGGAACAAGTACGTAATGGTATTAGTTTAACGTTCCATAATTTCACATTTATACTTGTTAGCCTCGAAAATACAGAAGCCCCATATTAGACCTATCAAGTTTGAGCTCAATGACTTGAAAAGTTTCCAGTGTTCTGATAATAACCAGGGCTGGCCCCATATTACATTTTTCCAAAAAGATGGCACAACTCATCCAAAGATGAATTTTCATTTAGGAACTATAGAAAGTTTGGTTTCAACGATTGAAAAATATGTCAAAGCAAAACGGTATAATAAACAACGTATTTTTTAAACTACACATTTTCATTGTATTTAAATATTACAGATCCAAAGTTGATAAAAATCTTTGGTTACTGGTTGATCAAAATGTTGAAGCTCTAGAGAAGTCTTTAACTGAACTGAATCTCTACAAACATGGAAAAAAAAGATTTGGCTTAGATTTGGTTAGTTTTTCTTATTTTTTTATTAATACGTTAGTAACAAATATTTTTTAGGACTCGTATTCAGCAGCAATGAGTGGATTTTCTAAAGTAACAAAATTTTTATATGATTATATGGTTTCCGAATCGCCTGGTAGTCGGCCTATTTCTGACATGGAAGCAATATTGCACGATAGTCTGCCCTTGGAAATTAATCAAGCAGATGCTGGGTTTGAATTAATAACGCAAGTAAAAGAATTTACCACTTTTAATAACTTTTCCAAAGAAATTAATTAAGTTTTATCAATCTGTACTTCCCTAGAAAGATTTAATTCCGCGTCCTGCAGTTCAGCGAGGCGATCCAATTACACCTGAAGAATGGCGAACACACATAGATGAAGAAGGACGAATTGTATATGTAGAACAGCTGAAAGAAAAGATTTTCAGAGGGGTAAATTATTTATTTTTTAAAAAGTTATTCAAAAAGCTCACCATCTCTCGTTAGGGAATTTCCCATTCCATACGATATGAGATCTGGAAATTTCTTCTTAACGTTTACAAATTTGAGTCTACTTTTGATGATAGAAAAGCAATTCGAAAGGAAAAAATGTGAGGATTTATCAGTCAGTTAATTTCAGTAGCAAATTAATTATTATTTTGTAGTGATGACTATTACAGAATGAAATTGCAATGGAAATCGATTGATAAAGTTCAGGAAGCAAGGTTTTCAGATCTAAGAGATAGAAAGTCATTAATAGGTATATTAAAATTAGCCATTTAGAATTTTTTTAAACTTAATTACTTATTTTTAAATTTAGATAAAGACGTCAGTAGAACTGATCGTACACACCCATTTTTTGAAGGCGATAATAATGAAAACCTATCGATTTTACGAGACATTTTAATGACTTATTGCATGTACAACTTCGATTTAGGTAAAATAACCGAACGAACACTTGGATAAATTTTATTGATATAACTTCAAAAATAAAATTTCAGGTTACGTTCAAGGCATGAGTGATTTACTAGCTCCCATACTTGTAATAATGGAGAACGAAGTGGATGCCTTTTGGTGTTTTGTAGGGTTTATGGAAAAAGTTGTAAGAATTACAGTCCTAAGTGCAAGTTTGTGTAGCGGCTTCATTTATTTAAAATTGTAGTGCCATAACTTTGAAATGGATCAACAAGGAATGAAGGTCCAGTTGCGGCAACTTTTTTCATTACTTCATTTCCTGGATCCAAAGTTGTGCGATTATTTAGGTAATTTAATGTGATGATATTGGTAACAAATTTAATAATAAGGAAATTTTTCAATTCCAGAGACTCATGATTCTGGAAACTTATATTTTTGCTTCCGGTGGCTGCTTATAATTTTCAAACGAGAATTTAAGTTTCCAGAGATAATGAGATTATGGGAAGTAAGTTCAATTTGACTAGTGTGTGTTCTAAAATACAAGTGAATGATTTTTGATTTTATATCTTAAGGTATTGTGGACAAATTTACCTTGTAAAAATTTCCATCTATTGTTTTGCTATGCTGTTCTCGATACAGAAAAAGATGTGATCATGGAAAACAAATTTGGTTTTACAGAAATCCTAAAGGTAATAAATAACCCCGTAAAAATATTATAAGTGTCTAAACAAGTGTTTGTTGCATTAGCATATAAATGATTTGTCGCAACACATTCTGCTTGAAGAAAATCTAGCCAAAGCTGAAGGTGTATTCATGCAGTTAGCTGCGTGTAGATATTTGCCCCAGACCATTCAAGATATTCTGGGGATTACTATTCCGCCGGAAGTAACACAAAGTTCCGAAACATTAATTGAAAAACCTGAACTCCATACTCCTATAAATAATAAAAGTCCGCAGTCCAATACAAGTAGTATGGAAAATAGTAGTATCGAATTATTGTATGATCTTGATGCAGAAACTCATTACAATATGACAGTGGATTTTAATACATAAACATTTTGGTGATATTTAAGATTCTATTGTACAATTTTCAGATGTATGTTAAAATTATTCAAATTCAGAAATCTTCTATCATATTTTATTAATTAATTCTTAGCATATATTGTTTGTTAATAAACAATTTCTTTTCTAGTTCTTAAACAAGTTTTGAAAATTATTTCGTAAAAGATCGTATTTTAATCGCAAAAGATCGTATTTTAATCGCAAAAAATCGTATTTTAATCGCAAAAGATCGTATTTTAATCGCAAAAAATCGTATTTTAATCGCAAAAAATCGTATTTTAATCGCAAAATATCGTATTTTAATCGCAAAAAATCGTATTTTAATCGCAAAAAAATCGTATTTTAATCGCAAAAAATCGTGTTTTAATCGCAAAAGATCGTATTTTAATCGTATAAAATCGTATTTTAATCGTAAAAAATCGTATTTTAATCGTATTTTTCAATTCTGTTAATAGATGGCGCGACGGGTATAAGGGGCGTTCGAGTGGGCGCGTGTTAAACGTAAAGTAAAGTGGTCGCTGTGACTGCGTTTTGCCCGTACAGTTTTGTTAACCGCTTTGGCCTTTTTGTTTCGTGTTCTATATAACAAAACGGCACCTAACATGAAATGCATATTAGTACTGAAAATACCGAAGTAATGAAAGTTATATAGAACTAGATAATTTTGTAACGATATTTTATTTTAGTAATGAAATTATGGCTGATTAATAACTTATAAAACTCTGCAAAAAATGTGAAGTAAGACATTGTGGTAAGGAATTCGACGTCCCTGAGGAACGAGGAGGGTCCTCAAGTTAAAGGCTGTGGTCTCAAGTTGTTTGTTCAAGAAAGTCTTGTCAAGGACAATCTATTGCAAACAGTGAACTTAGGAATGTGTGTAATAGTCAGCATGTGCCACCCACAGTTAAATGACAGTTGTCCGTTTGTAACCACATACCCTACCTACAGCCGCTTAAAAGTTACGTCTGCATATGTAATACAATTAACACCTGATTTTTCATGACACCTACATATATTGGAAACTCAGCTAATTTAAGGTAGCTAATTTGTGCAATCATGTTTTAACAGTGTTCACTTAAAAGTCAGGCAACCGTAATCTTTTAATAAGTCCTACAATTGAAATTTGTAATAAGTGATTTAAGTTATATTTTTCATTCTAGGAGTTAGAAGTTTTGTAATGATGGCTTTTTGAGGAATTCAATAAACCGTGCAAGTGAGTGGCTACAATCTCTAGTGGACATACCATTAATTTTCACTGGTTTATTTATAGCAACAACGAAACCAGATTTTGACAGAGATGACTTATGGTCTTATGAGTGAGGGAGAAAAGTTCAATTAATCCTTTGGGTTCCTGCGAAAGTTGACAGCAGGGGCCTATTTTTGGTCTAAAACCGTATTATGAAAATGTTGTTATTTCAACTGGTTGCTGAGAGGGGTTAGAGAACCCAACGTAGGGTGACATAGCAAATACTAATGGATTTCTGAATGATCAGGGAAAATGTCTTCAGTGATACATAGGTGGTTGTAGTGCAAAGTTGTTCACATGCGAGCTGAATGTATACAAATTATTTGGATATCTGGATAAAAAAATGTGCTTGGAATTTCAAATGAAGACCTCAATTCAAATAGAAGTTAAGGTAAATATTACAATATTATTTTCTTATAATGCATAAGGTATTTTCTGTGTATACGTTTATTTCGGATGGCGAAATTTGTAAAACCAAAATTGTTTAATTTTAACTGGTTTTGACATGTTTTTAAAGTTTGCCGGGTGATTAGTCCTTGATTTCGGTTCTTTTAAGCACGATGTGACCCTTTCTGCAGTAAAACGTCAACACTTAATCAACAGGTAGTTTAAAATTGTTTTTTTTTTTTTTTTAATTATAAAGTGCAGATTTAGCATTTTAAACTTCCTTGAATCAATTGTGTAACGAATGTTTGTTATATAAGCATTTTTAAACAGCAGATTCTGTAAATGCGTATATTTTTGGAACCTTGTGGCAGGACCCACAACTCAAGTTTCTAAAATATGAACAATTCGCTGATAAAATTACATTTTTAAATTAGAATTTGAATAAAAACTAACAAAACAAGCTTAAGGGCTTATTGAATCGGTCAAAATAGAGATCGGTTTCATGCAATGCATAAAAATTATAATTACACAATTGACGTAAATATAAAAAACTAATAGGGGTGCTCCTAAGTAACTGAAGTTACAAAATATTAATGTTATAATTATGCAATCATTGGTGCGAGCGTGAATATCCCTATAACCAGAACGAAATTAGGCAAGATTAGTATAATTTTTTAGAGTTTATAACCATCGTTTACTGCCAATTTGTCACTTATTAAGATAATGTATTTCGAAAGGAAAAATCGGCAAATCTTTATATAATAAGTTTGCTCTAGGAAACCTCAAGCTCCTTACAGAATTAACGAAGAAATACTCTTTTGCATGCCAACGTACAACAGATTTTAAATTAAAAGTTTGTTTCAAAGTAATGGAATAGTTTTGGAATTACCTGCTCTGTAGGTGACCGAAAGCCTTTTTAAAACAAAAACTCAACTAATGCATCCATGAGTGTTGTTATAGACAGTTCATTTGTCTTGTGCTGGTATTGAGGTATGTCACCGTTGAAGTCAATATGCAATAACCCGTCAAAAAGAGATGCCTCACTGCCGGAAGTTATCGACAGTTGAGAAAGGATGGCTGCAATAAGGGAAACGTATGATTGAAATCCACTCGAGATTTATGGTGTCTGCCACTCAAAATTTTCTAACAAACGCAGCCCTTGTCTGTTAATATTTCAAAACTTCTAATAAATTTGAAATTGAAGTGAAATATCGTCAAAAAATGCAGAAAACTTTTGAATTAAATTGAAAAGTTTTTTTTTTTTTTACTGATTAAGATAACGAAGAGATAAATTAGATTTTATATTAGACTTTATACCCAGATTTGGTGTTATAAAAAGTTGTATAAAGTTTAACATTAGTAACAAGTAGTTATTCAACGCCAATACAATTCTATTTAATTGCTTATAAAAAAAAAATGATAGCGCTACCCTGAACGTGATTTTTACGGCGACAGAAAACAGGTTTTCCCGAGTTAGTCTCCACCCTAGTGGCGCGAGTGAATGGCCCTTTCCATTCAGCCTTGTCAGCTTCCCACCATCATTGGGGGTGGAGCGTTTGTAACCAGGTGGGGGAGATCAACTAATGAACGTGCGCCGTCTCTTCATAAATCACTGACTGAGCATCTCATTTGGTTCCTCCTTCCCTCCCCTTTCTGCAGTTTCTGGCCTTTCATGTGGTGGGTCAGTCATCGACCACCCGGACGAAACTTGTATAATTTTTTAAACACGTAGTCTGGGAAACTTCAAAGATTTTGATTTTAAAAAATGATTAAGAAGAGTTCGATGAGAAAAATGACTTTTTTTTTCTGAAGACATTAAGTTTTTTTTCTGGAGGAATTTATTTTTATTTAAAGTGATTGATATTTTAACTGAGGATATTGATTTAAATTTAGGAAAGATACTTGATGCACAAGTTAGAGTAAAGTAGCAAAAAAATAGAAAAAGAACTGACAGTAAAAGATTGATTTATGTTTGAATAAGTAATCTTTCGTTTATGTGTAGAAGAAGTTGGTGCAGCGTATGGAAACTATAGTATTTCGGGATAGTTTAGATGCTTTAAATTATAGATGCTTTTAATTTTTAAGACTAATTCTAAATGATTTCTAATAATTTACATGTAAGGGAGGGTATAAAGAAAGAAAAAAAGCAAAACTTTTAACTTGAAAACCCGCGGGATTTAATGAAACCGTCTAATGCGCGTATGGTAATTTAAAAACGTCTTATAATTTTGTGATTGTTTTTAGTAATAATGTGATCATTTGGTTCCATTTTAATAACTACTGGGTCAATTTGCTTGAACTTAATTGATCTTAAATTGATCATATTTGCATTTTTTTGATCGTTTGATTACGTGTAGTAATATCATCGCATTAAAAACATTTAGCTTTCAACATATGATCAAATTACGACTTGTAAACAGGCAAAATTTGATTTTATATGTTTTGTATCATGTGCAGGTCACCATCAAGACCAAAACGTGATCAAAGAAATACGTATGTAAGTTCAAGTATTTATGGTTGGTTGTGTTTGGATATAACATCAGAAGTTTAAAATTTTAATTTTTACGGTTTTATGATCACTCACTAAATGTTTGTTGTATAAGTTTCATTATATTTTGAATTATTTTCCAACCAAAGATTAAAATAAGTAACTGCAAAAGTTGCACTAGTGTGATTTTATAAAGCAACTCATTTCACCAATAACAAACCCGTCACAGTTGTAATATATAGGTTAATTAAATCCACTGCAAACTTTCTGTGCGAGAAGGAGCATTAATGCTAAATATTGAACAACATCATCGATTATTAATTAGCGAATTTGTTTTCGTGATTCAACCAAATGTTATTAATAACTCAAATTCATCGCACATACAAAATAAGTAAATCCACAACATGAAAAAAAATCTCTTTTTAATAGTTTCTTAATTTTTTCATTTTTTTGTAAACTTGTAGCCTGGATAAAGTGCCAACAAGTTTGATAAGAAACACAACATAAACAGTGTACACATCATTATACATGTTGGATCATTAATCACTAACAAGTTGTGCCTGAATTTAAATCCATATTGAGTTTACTTTTTCTAAGTTGTGCGCTCTCACTCCTTTCACCCAACGAACGGATGAAATTATTCTGGCGCAGTGTTCATTAATCTTTCAAGTATTGTCCATTAATCTCGATCATAGCTCTTAAACGTTCATTTATTACTTTAGGTGTCACTCGTCATCGACGGACGACTCACAGGGACCCACATCCAATTGGATCTCATTTTATGACATGGTCAAGAAATTAATTTAGAAACTTACAACGGTTGGATGGTAGGATTACTATAGTTTTTTTTTTTTTTTTTTTTTTACTCTATGAAAAAGGCCCAATGCAGCTAATAAGTATTAATGAATTTGCTTATAACACAATCCTAAATTACTTAATCTTTATTGAAAAGTTTTAAAACAAAATTGTGCAAAAAGTTGACGGAAACAAAACTTCAACCTGTTATAAAAATCCGCAACTGCGATTTGGCCTTAATCCACATTTGGTGGTCCCTGCGGAATTATGAATAGGAGCTGTATTGAAATGCTTGTCATAAGTAATGATTAATGTGGATTGCACCAATAAATCCATTAATCAGGATTCTCGGGGATCAGAGAAAATTGATTTTTTTTTCCCTCTCATGTTAAAAAGCAAGGCTGGCTTGAAAAGCGAAAAGCTTCTTTATGCCGGTTATATTGCAACTTCCGATGGTTTTTTACTCCCTCTTTTTTAACCTCTCATAAAATCTTTTCTGAGAGTTGAAAAATTACTCAAAAAAAAAACAATTTAAAAAAGCTTTGCTTTTAGTTTCCTATCAATCTTTAAAACAATTGTAAAATGCTACAGCAAACCAACCAATCAGTCGACGAAAACATTCAATTCTTCAAACTTTAACCAATGGTATCCTTCTTTTACAGTCTTTGTGTGGTAATGTAAGCAATCAACTCTCTTGCAAAGAGTTATTAATGATGTTAGCTGTCTGGAAGGGAGATGCCAGATGTCCTACTATAGGGGGAAAGCGACTTGGGGGTCGTCCAAAAAAGAGAAAAATACAAAATGCTATCTCTTTGGACTAGCCTTTTAGCCGACAGAAACGTAATCGAAGTACCCGCTAATTGCATTTAAGAGGCTGAACATAAGTTTTGAACAAAGAGAAGTTGAAAACCAAGACCTTTTACTTACATTTTTCTTTATGCAGGTCAGTTGTCTATCAAAAGTTTATTTGAACATGTAAAAATGAGGTTGATGTTATGAATGTGCTGTCAAACCAGAGGGTGTAAAATATTTTCTAATTTCCGCGAGGTCTTAGAAAGTTAGTTATGGTATTTGAACATTTTGTATAGTTAGAAATTGAAATTTTGAATCGGTATGTGAACTGCCCAAGGAAATAGTAAACTTTCTGGAACTATTCAAAAACTGATCACATAAATACAATTTTAGTTTTGTTTTGAAACTTGCAACTTTCTGTTTCTTAATATTCTATAATCATTTTAGCTATATTGGTATTATCGAAATGATAATTATTTTAAATATTCAAATTTAAATTTTAACATTACTAATATTGATATCAATACTTAGCTGAAAATGTAAGACTACATCACGCACAAATTATATTGCACATAAAAATGGCATTAATCAGTTACAAGTGTCAAAACGTCATCGAGGGCGCACACGGAATGAGATTCGCCAGCAGGCAACAACCAAGTCCAGAGCATTTCAGAGCATGTGCAGACCTAGTAGTGCATGATTCCCCTTCAACTTACTTGACGCACAGTTAGCATCTCGTCTTGACGCCGGCTTGTAGTAACATCCAGGACGGTAACCGCTAAAATTATAACTCCAATACGGTTTACATGTTGTTAGAGTGCGAATGACGGCGAACAAATGTGTGGCATTGCATGGCATGCGGAAAGTGAAATAAGTTGGGAGAGTATGTACTGCGTCATGTTGCTAAGGTGCTTCATCACCCTACCTTGCCCTTCTCTAGCTTATGGGACAAATGTTGTACTTACTAACCTTGCGTGGTATTTTTGCTCTTCTTCCTTGTCATATGTTTGACTAGGTGATTGGCAAAAATATTGACTCGTCTCTTCTTTGTGTGCCGTAGGTGGTGATGAGGAAAAACTAACACCAGGACAAAGACTTGTGTAGATTCAGTTGAGGGAGTCTTTTTTACCGCTTCTGTTTGAATGTGATTTAAATATTTGGCTGCTGTTTACTTTGAAATGGATACCGGTAGTGATTAGTTTTAATTTTTGATTAAGTCAATAATTTGCTATTCAAAGTAAACGCAAAATGATAGATAGCCACGACGTGATGTTTTTAAAATTATTTTAAAATTAAATTTGCATAAATTAAAATACAGCGTTTAGCTTATTTTATAAAGAATTATTTCGTTATGGTATAAAATGTTGAACTGTTAAACTAATTTTTTAAGGGGAACTTTTGGTCATACAAATTTGTTAGGAGTAGCGTATCGAGCACGTATGCATTTCAGATTCACAAGGGGCCGGGCACAACAAACGCCCGCGTTCTGCGATTGGAAGATCGGTTGGGTGATGGACGCACGCGGCAATTAACCTTCTGCTTTTGGTTGTGTGCTACGCGGTCTCATTTTTCGTAGTTAACAAATCCAAAGTGACTTAGTAAATATAAATTCGATATTATATTCCATCCAATATTCCCATAATTTCAATTTTAACTCATTTTTCTTTGTGTTGCATTGTTATTTCAGGTGAACATGTGATGAGACGCACCTTTAAACGCGATTTTCTCAAGTGTCGACTTTAAAAACATTCTTCTGACAACGACGACAACACTCAAGAGGTTAGTTTACATAACATGGTTTCTGGTATTTATATTTAAAATTCTGTGCATCTTATAGTTTAGGGTTGGTGCGAGAACTGCTTTTATTTGATTGAGTGTTTGAAATTCATTAATTTTTTTCTACATAAAAACTGAGTGAAAAAAAAAAAATTAAAACGCTCAAAAGCAAGCATGTGTTCATGCGTTTGCCAAAATTAAAGTCATTGATTTTTCTTATAATGCTATAAACAGAAAAAAAATATTCAATATATTTTTTCTGCTTTCCTAAAATTAATGAACTTAAAATCGGGTGTAAAGCATTCACTTTTAAACGTAAAAAAGTTCGACATTGCTTATGTATTTATCATTAGATTTTTAAGTTGTCCAAACGCGACTTTAACTAAAACTTTATTTTGCGTCTAGAATTGTTCTTGAAAATTGTCAACTACTACCAAGTAAGGTCGACCATCTCAAAAGAAATGATTCAAACTTCCCATCAACATTATGTGCACCCACACAGCCGACAAATACAGGTAAAAATATCAACTTATGCTACATTTTCAAGTTTCAAGAGGAGGTAAAAAAAATCTTTTGACCGTTGTTTTGATATAAAGGCTTAGCCAAAAAATATATAATGGAATTTTCAATGTGAACTGGTAGAAGGGCTAACATTTCATTCACGCATGATTAATGATGGGAGGGGATGTGGTCATGGCCGATTGGTTCTACACATGCTCAGATGGAGCTTTGGTTCCTTTTGTTCTGTCATTGGATTGTAGCCTCAATTTTAATCCCGTGAGATGTCCTTTAAATATTTTGAATTTCTAAAATTTCATTTGTCATCACGCAAACTTTGCCTAATAACGTAGCCTACTAAGAAAACCCATTTCCTCATTTAAGTTTTTCTACATAACAGTAGAGTAAAATTAATGAGGGGAAAAATTGCATATCTGAATAAACCTAGTTCTCTCAGCATTTGTTGTTTCACTGCTAGTGGCCCATGTTCTTTCACTGATCTCATTAATCTTACACCCAAAAAGGACATTGACTAACAAATCACATGGGAGTGTGAATGCATAGAAATTCTTCTTTGGTCACAAATTGTAAAATCGGTCGAAAAAGTTTTTAGATACATAACAAAAAAAATGTTAGGAATTTATTGTGGGTAAGAAAATAGAAAAAACAAAATTGTTGAATGGCTAGCATTAAGAGTTTAGTGCAGCATGAAATAAAGTTGCTCAGGTATGCAGCCTGAGAAGTTAACCAAGTGAATAGAAATTACACTTATCTTGTTTATTCAAGTAGAACGTTTTCAATTATCCTAGTAAATTGCACTGTTTATAGCCTCGAGCCATTTGAGGGGGTGGTAGGTGTGAATGCAATTTACCTCAAACTATTGTGCGCAACCCCTCATCTGGCTGTCACCTCTTGTTGGCTCTTTGTGGAAAGGTGGAAAAAAATGTTAAAATGTGCTGGTTTAAAAAAAGTGTCAGGTGCTATTACATCTGGGAACTAGAATTGACTATGGTCCCACTATGGGATAATTGTTTCTCAAGGAACTATTTGTCGGGACCAGTTATTATGCTTTAACATTTGCAGATTTTTAAAGAATGGAAATTAAGTTGGGGATTTCTTGAGTGATTGAAGCTGGCCAGGTTGCTTGACTTTAGGATGTTGACAGTAGAAAGTGCACTTAAGACTGCTCCCTCCTACTTGTCATTCTTATCCCTCGGTGTGCAATTTGTTTTGCTATTAAAAGCATACCCTCAGTGGAATTTCTTACTTTACTCTCTTCATAAAGTGATGTTAATTAAGAATAAATTTTTCGAACGTTCTCTCTTTTAGAAAGTCTATAATATTAATTTATTCGATAAAAGCAAAGAGAATTTCTTTTGCAAGTTGTTTATAAGCGGCCACTTTGCTCCTGCCGCCACCTATTTCATTGTCACGAAATGTAGGCGGTTTGCGCACACTACCAGTTGGCAAGCTGGGAACTGATGATGTCATCAGGCCTGGTCTATGCGAGAAAGCTTCCCGAGCTGAAGATTTTAAAAATCAGATGTTCATCATCATTCCGAGCAAATTCCAAATGCCCTTGTTGTTTGCGCACGGACCATTCAGGTAAGATAAACGAAAAGTAGACCCCATTTGAGCAGGTTATGAGACTAGGGTTCATTTTTCAGCTACTTGCGGTGGGTGTTTATCCACTGAATTGCTGAGAAATCAACCACAACCGTGGCTTGCCCGTAACCAAATCCATTGCGATTTTGGAGTGAGAGCAATGGCAGCCATTACGCTCGTCGTATAGGAAAAATGAAACATGTTAAGAGCGGTTGTAAAAGATCACTCACTTGCTGTTTGTTCCTAGACACGACGTTTGTCGCTTTTAACTTTTGCACATCTTTCTCCACCCCCTATGTCTAAGATGCTTGTCTAAGATTATGCCTTGTCATGGCCCCACCGTTTGTACATCGTTGCCGCAGGTTAAATGTTAGTCCGAAACCGAAAAGCTGCTGGTCACTAACTGTCGTTTATTTGCGGCTTTAGTGTGTGACGGACAGCATAATTCAAATGAAAGTTCCGATTCTCTTTTTAATTATGTCCCATTGTGTTTTGCCGTTTCTAAAAGAAATATTTCATTTCCAAATTTCTGCTGTTTCTTTGTGTTTATTAAAAAATCGAAAATTATCGATAGAGTAAAGAAACTGTCATTAGTGACAGTTAAATGACGGATCTGTCAATATATCTGGCTTTGACGTTTGAGTAGAACATTTCTCAAATTAATCGATTAGTGTTGTAAAATTCCGACTGAAATTATATATCGCCAGTAATTTATAATTTATTTTTTGTGTTAATATTTAGGCCCGGATGCCGTATATTCGAACTGTTAGTATGGAGCAACGTTGGCAAGATTTGGCCAACATTTTGAGTTTGCCATTATCGTCGGAATCCGAAATTCACAACTCGCTTGCAATGGTTCATGCACCGACTCATCACAACTACACGGCGTCTTCAAATACTGCTTTTGGTGGAATAGATAACCGAAGTACAATTTTGCTTCACAATTCATCATTAGCACCTCCAATGAGTGATATAAACAGCAATATACCGACCTATCATTCGGATATGGGTAAGCTTTATTTTGATTATTTCTCTTCGTTATGGTGCCGCGGTTAAATATGAGAGTTTTTTATTAACAAAGATGAGAACTGTGTTAAAAATTTAGAATTTAAACGTTAATACAAATAATGGTAATGTATATTGTGTAATAACAGATGTTAAAGCTAATTCCCAAATGGCATATCTGGCCATATTCATAGGGCAAATCATTGTCTAAGAGAAACGTGCTGACTCACAATAATGACAGAAATAAGTGAGTTGTAGGCGTGCACATCTTTTAACGAGATCCAAAACGGACTTTCACTTAATTAGTAATGCGGTAAATTTCAATTCATTTTTTAATATCAGTTTTTGATTATTAATGATCGGTGTATTTCGTTATGGAGAATTGAGATCGGAATTTTTATCGCTAAGTGTAAACGGTGATGGTTTCTGCGGTTTTATTTAGTCAATACAGCGTGTGTGTGCTAAAATTAACAGTTAGTTTTGAAAATAAAATGCTTTCATTTCAGCAGAAATATCTCCCGTTGCAGCTGCAGTTGCTACCTCGTTAACAACACTTACAAATGGAAGCGAGTCGATGGGCGATGTCAACGCGCACACAACGTATACCGGGGATGGTGGAACACTTTTGTACACTCATAATCACACAGATATTAACCAACCGGGCGATGGGTTTTTGTCGTCTATTTTAAATGATGAAGATTTGCAGTTAATGGATATGGGTATGAATGAAGGTAAAGATTGAATGATTTGTAAATCGTCGGTTTGAATCAGTCAATCGAATTTTGAAGATTTCCCTATAAAATTACATTGAACACATTCAAAAAATAGGAAAAAATTGTTAATACTACTAAATTTCGTTTAAATATTTGCTATTACAGTCGACAACATTCTATTTTAAAGTGAAATCTATATTGTTTAAGCTATCACTTGTGAACAACTCATATTTTTTTTTTTATTTAAGGTGTTTATAACACGACAACAGAAAGATACATTCAAAACAACCAAGCAATGCCCGGTAAGATTTTTGCCTATTTGTATTATATACAGTAAACTGTAGTATTATGATTTATTGTTACGTCTTTATTTGTTACGTCTTCTCGAGAAAATCAACATAAAAAAGAGAATGTAATTTTTCATTCAGTCACTTTTCTTTCATTGTGTTAATATTTGTTCTGGGAATTGCATTGAAGTGGGATAACTATGGGCCCAAACATGCAGAATTATTATGGTTTAACTAAATTACACTGATTTTTAGGAATGTATCCAATGAGAATGGAAAACGACGACGCAATGGACACTAGCAGTGACTCTGCAGTATCATCTATGGCGTCAACAGAGAGAGGGGTGCCAATTTCTGAGGGAGTGCATACATATTGCCGTAATAATAGTGTAATTACAATTTAGTTAGTGTTTTGTTGTATGCCCTTAAAGAATTTCAACAGGGATTCTATTTCTCCTCATTTTCCAGGAATGGGTGGAGACTACTTCCAATTCATCACACCAGGAGGAGCAAGAGAGATATTACAGTGGCATGGAATTCAATCATCATAATTCAACTTTAGCCAATAAATATAGGCCGTACGATTATGCCTATCCTTCTAGGCATCATATACCATCTTCATTGAATCCTCCTGGGAATCCCCCAATAGAAAGACATATACCACAGGTGGCTCAGAAAAAGTATCAGCTTTTTGGAAAGAGGTTTCCTACTGATCACACAATAGGTATTGTGCTTCGTTTTAGTTATGCATGTGCTTAATTTATGCTGTATTTTCATAAAATTATCATAAATTTGTGGCGACCATGTTCAGTGGCTCCATCTATTGGTCTTAGTTGGAGATGCTTTGCTGAAAAGCCTTTTCTGTGTGTTGGGGTGCGATGAATATTTCATTCATTTAAAAAATGAATTTTTAGAATTACTTTATTCATAAAGTGATTATTCACACAGATTATTGTAACTTGAGACTAATTAAATTGTAATTTAAAAAAATTTTTCAATTTCCTTTTGCTTTAGGGGGAAGCTTGTACCAACCAAGTAGAAATCCAAGCCTTATTCAACATGTTGATTATTCATACGAACGTAATCACCAAGACAGAATTAGCCGCGCTCCATTCGAAATGATGGAAGGAGCAACTCCTCTCGATCATTCAGATCACAAATATAACTGTAATATGGATTTTGTTCGTCAAAACAATTCAGTGCAAATAGGGCCCGTGCAACATCACCACTCTTACCAACTGCCATCAGAGTCGCTTGTGAGTCCTCAAAGAATAAATATGCGGGATAAACAAAAGAAGAAAACTGCCGAAGAACTACAAGCATCTCGTGACGAAAAGAGAGCGAGAGCTTTGAAAATACCATTAACGACAGAGGAAATCATCAATTTGCCTATGGATGAATTTAATGAGAGAATCTCGAAATTTGATTTAACAGAGGCCCAATTAGCACTCATTAGAGACATCAGACGGCGAGGAAAAAATAAAGTCAGTACAAAGTTTACGTTATATCCCACGTAGTTAATTCATACGTTACAGGTTGCTGCCCAAAACTGCCGGAAGCGTAAACTTGACCAAATACTCACTCTTGCTGAAGTTGTGCATGAATTACAACGAAATAAAGACGAAGTCCTTCGACAACATGAGAATCTTCTAGCTCAGAGACAGCGTTTGCAGGACAAGTATAATCTTCTTTACAGACATGTCTTCCAGGTAAGTCAAATCCATTATTTTTTCAAAGAATTCTGTTTGTTATCACACTTTTTTTTTAAAACCCGCAGTCAATTAGAGACTCGGACGGTAACTCTTTTCCATCGTGCGACTATTCTTTACAGCACTCTTCAAATGGAAGCATGGTCCTTGTACCAAATAATAACGGAACAGATCATTCCTCGTGTACGAAAACAAAAAGGAAAGATGAGACAAACAGAAAATGTTGAAAATACACCACCCAACATTATGCTCTGTTATGTAAAATGACTTTTTTCTAAACTTTTGTTTAAGACATTATACTTACTTAATTTGGTATGTAAGTAGTAACTTAATGGCAACCTTTTTTTTAGATTGCGTATTAATGCTGCTTTGTGGAGTGGTGCATCTATTCCGTAAAACTATATATTGTTTGTGCTCTTAAGTTTAGTTGCACTGTGTTATCGCTAGTATTTATAATCGCCACTGTTATACAATGTTATATATTTGGGAATAGTATTTTTTTACCAGTTTCATTTTGTTTTAATTTATTTAAAAATTTTTTTATGAACATGAAGTAAATGACTTATGTGTCTGTTAAATGTCATCTGGGAGAAATTTTTTATTTGGGTACACGAGTTACTTAATATAAGTACTTAGTATTTAATTGGCGTCATCTTTCGTTAATTGTTCAAAAGTATTATTTAAATAAGTGTAAGGTTATTATACAGAGCAAACCAATTTTGTAGAATTATGGGATTATGTACATTTTTTGTGTGAATTTACAATTAAAATTTAAACGCCTGTAGGCCCATTTGAAATATTGATTTATATGGAGTAATTAGCGCATAGTAAGCTTTCTACAATTACATACTAATCCTAGCTCCGTTGCAAAGAATGAAAAGTAGAGCTTAAGAATTGGCCTACAATCAATGTGGAATGAATAGAACTAGAGTGGCATTAACAGCCTACTAATAGGTCATAGTCATAGTTTTAATTTTAATACAATTAGATTGTTATTTAGCCTTTCATTCATTAAAAGGGAAAGAAGTGTTAACTTTTCAATACCAGATAGATAGTGATTGTAACAGATGTAAAATATTTCACAATGTTGCCCTCATGGCCTACTGATAGATGCAATAGTTTAAATCTGACGTTTTATTGAAAAAATTTACAATAACATATTTTTTATGATACATACATTTCAATGTAAATTTAAGAAAGGATAAAATTGGACTGAATATAGAGCCAATGAAGTGCCTGCTTCAATCATTAGCCAAAATATTTTCTCAAAACTATAAAATGTAAAAATAGGATATACGCAAATTTTTAATCTGAAAATGAATGCAAAACTGTTTGCTCTAAATGCAGTTTGTACAGTGACCTACTCGCCTAGCTTTTAATTTATTGTACTGTAATTACACACTTTGTTGATGGGTTTGCTAATTAGGGCACAATTTGTCTCAGTGATAGTCACCCACCACAAAGTCGTCCTTTGCCACATGAGTATGATCTCCAGGAACCATTACTTGACACTCGTACGTGCCATAATGAACACGAGGATCTGGTTCTCGGATAATGAGTCGAGAGCAACGGCCATCTGATCTTACTGCGTAATGATAACTATCATATATTACATGTGGCCCCTCTGCTATTGTTGTAAACAACATATGGCCAATGTGGTTATAACCTGCTAACTTTACCCAACGAATGTGCTGTAAAAATATTTTGTCTTTAAGTAATCAGTTGAAATTTTGTAGAAAGAAATTACTTACCGGTAAATAGTCACCATACACAGAACATTTCAATTCAATAAAATCTGCTGTCACTGCAACTTTTGCATGGGGGTGATACACTGGAGCTAATGCACCATCTGGTGGTGGAGGAGGATGTGGAGGTGGTGCATAAAGATATTTTGTGTTAACTTCTTTGTAGTGATAGTCATGATGTTTTGGAATTTCTTGCATGTGTGGTTTGTAAGATCCATAATTTGAATGGGAATAGTGATAATTTTTCTGACTAATTTAAAAAAATATAATTATCAATTTTCTTTCATATTACAATAGCAATTACACATTTAGCTTTAAAGGTAATTACCTGGCTCCAAACTTATCAAAGAAAACAGGCGCATGTCTTCCTTGAGTTTGAGTTTCATTCCGAGACTGCCATAGAGTGGTGTTTGACTTTCCTACTGACTGCATCATCATTGGCCAAGACAATAAAGATGACAGTAAACTTGATGCACTTTTTCCTTGACTGCCATTATTATTATTATTCCGATCCCATATAGATTGGTTAGAAGCGAAAGGTTTAGGAGTCGTCCAAAACACTGCTCTTGCCATTGGTTTATCAGTAAATGCAGTTGTACTCCTTACGGTTATGTTAATAGCATTCATTGCAGGTAATGGTGTTGTAACACCTGTTGTTGTAGTTGACGCATCTGTCGTGATGTTGGAAAGTTCAACATTAGCCGCTCGCAATACACACAAAAGCAGTACAACTGAACCCAAAGGTAGCATTTTGGACAAAAGAGAGACTTTCAATGTTGTAAGGCTTTTGAGAAGATTACTGACCTGGATACCTGGAGGCCATGGCCGCAGGGGGATGTGAAGCGAGAAAAGTGAGACTTGCAAGTGTAACCAACATTGTGGTTTTTGTGTCAGTTACATTTCATGCTAAGATTAATTAAGAATTGAAGCCTAAAGAGAAGGGGTGGTGTATCTGCCACGCCCTGTGGATTACTGGTCATTGTGTTTTAGTCTGTTTTATCTGAAGAATTTAGTTCACTAATTGAGAACACTTACCTCTTTAAAAATATTACATGTATAAATAAGCTATGAAATGTGGTGCAATGTCCTACTGATGTTTCAAAAAGCATTTGTGAAGTTATACAGTACAATTAGTCTTTTAATATAGGTTTAAGATTACCAACTATTTTTAAAATGTTACAATCTTTTTCCCCCACAGAGCCTACCCTTCAAAACTATATTCCGCTTCCAGGTTATTAAAAAAATTTTGTGTAGCTTAGGAAAACTTGACGACAGCACAATGACATCTTTATTAGCTGTCATCTGCATACCTCCCTCCAGCTCATTTATCATCAACTCTTCCTGTCCATTGCATCCGATATTCAGCGTATGACAGCTAAACCCGCCATGTAATTTAAAAGTTAATCAAAACTGCATAAGTCCATACATCAACATTACTTTTGCTGCAGGAAAATTTAATTTCAAATAAAGGTAAGCAAGATAATTAATAAATTTCAGGAAACCTCTACCTGTTTTTATTAGGGTGGTATACCCGTAAATTACCTATAGTACGGACCATACGGTTCACTAGAAATAAATTCTTGTGGCATTGTATTTGGTGAGCGAAAGTAAGAGATATCAAATAATGTTAAGCATACTAATTTTTTTTATTATGTCATTTAGCTGTATGAAATTACTGTCATCTAATCTCCGGTGGTATTTTACATTAAAATGGAAATAAATGAATGAGTGACAGTTAACCAATGAGTAAAAGGCGTCGATAAATTTTTAATAGTTTTAAGTTCATTTAGTTCAAGGTGGTTGATTTATCTATTGTTTAATAATAATGTTTAATGACGTAATTGAAGTAAGTCATTTGCAGTTTGGGTGCTGCGTTTACATACTGTTTTCCGAGATGGTTGTAAGGTGATCAAGAGGTATATTATCCGTATACATTTTAAACAGTGATTTGACCTAGCACTATTTTTATATTTTTATTTAGAAGGTGGAATTTTCATGTTTTCATCTCTTTGGTAACACCTGACTGAATCGGGACAATTCAAGGTTAGTTAATAAAATAAGATTGCTATAATTTTTGTATAGGATGTTAGTAAATATCGTTTTCTTTTCGTGTAATCTCGAATGAAGCTGATTCTTGTCGTTAGTCAGAGGCTCCTAGTTCCAATCGGTTGCTCTCTTTCAGGGGCCACCTAATCGATCAGCTCCTCACAATATCAAGAATGTGGGTGTGGTGGTTAGGGTTGGACAGTTTCCTCCAAATTTTCTTCTTTATCAGAACAACCCATAAAAGTTTTATTTATTTTTAAATAAGTCGTATTTGGCTCAAAACTATGACAGTAAAACTTGGGCAGACTGCCAAATTCTGGGGACACTCGATGTCAATGAATTTTGTACTTTGACGCATCTCATTACATTTTGTCAAGACTTCAACCCACCGTCTTGGCACATTAATTTTTTCTATCTTAACATTATTTTTCTCTAATTATTCCCAAAGTTGTTATCTAAATTTTATCTATAACGTTTTATAACGATGTAAAGAGCAACACTAAAATGGGAGAGCCAATTTTGGGATTTATCAAATAACGTATCAGTAATATGATTAGGATAGGTCACAGTTCACACATGCTTACAGCTACTTAAATTACGATTATCAACATGTGGTACAAATCGTCTTTAAAAATATCTACCTAACCAATAAAAAGTTTAACACTTTATTTTTAATCACACTAAAATATTATAGCTGACAATCAAAATAATTTTTTTTTTTAAAACCAAATCTGATAGTTAAAAATAACAATCTGATGAATCTTTATCGGAAAATTTTATCAGGTCACGTTTATTCACACATTCATAGCACCAAGGATGTAAGTAATTTGTCTGCTTCGTCAGATACAACCTTGATATAACAGAGGTAAATGTTCTACGGCGTATGAGGCATTACAAAATCTATAACATGGAGGAAAGCAATGAAGAAACAAAGGTATATCAAAAAAAAAAATATTACCTGCTCAAGGCCAGTAGGAAAGAGGAACTAAAATACCTGGAGCAGTAATTTAGATTTCGTCATGTAACGTGACGTTATTTTTTTCCTCATTAACGCCTTTGTAAAGCGGGTTTATGAGATTTACAACTTCCTTGAAAAATCTAATGCGTCTTGAGGTAGAAAAATTGTGTCCAAAAGCTAAAAAACGTTTGACATTTTATCTGAATTTTTTCATTTTCACAGTCTGATATTTTATTTTGTTTCAGTTATTGCCTAATCATGACACTTGTCTGTCATTGCAATCACTGCCGCATCATTTGAAAAATGGCGAAGCAATTCAAAATGACAATGACAGAATTATGAGGATTTTACATTACGTCAGTATACTCTTTTTGTACGTGTTATACCATGTATATTTGGGATTTGCAATTCACCATGATTGGGAAAAATCGAGCACCTGGTGTGAAGGAAGTAAAATTCTTGTGATAGTTACGATTGTAACATATGTCGGTGTTATTTATTATAAAATTATTAAACCTATTTGTCTACGAGAAGATTTTCAAACGTCAATTTGGGATCCTCTTAATGAAAATTTTAGAAAACTATGGGAAATTAAATTCGTTAGATGGTAAAATAATTTAATATAAACATTTTAAGAATTTAGTAGATGTTTACTCTTGCTTTCTCTTTTTTCAGGATATTTTTTATACTATTAGCCTCAGGTTTGATTGCATTTTATATAGTAAATGCATGGAAAAAATGGCATAAATTGATTTCACTGGGTGGAATGCTCACTATATTAAGTTTGGGCTATTTGTTTTCTAACAACCGCAAACTGGTGAGTACGTTTCTAATTCACATCATGAACATGTGTATAAATTATTTTTTTTTATTCAGATTGTTTGGCGGCATATTATATGGGGATTAGGAATTCAATTTTTAATGGGACTCGTCACATTGAAGTCAACTATTGGAAGAGAAATTTTTCAGTGTCTTAGTGACAAAGTTGCGACTTTTTTAAAGTACGGAGATGCTGGCTCGAATTTTGTGTTTGATTACTTAGCTTCGGGAAACATATCAACAGTGAAAGTCTACTTGAATGACTCTGACAATTTTACAGCCGAAACTGCTATTAACTATGTGTTAGTTGAAACAGTTTTTGCTTTCAAGGTAAGAGGATGTTTAATAAAAATCAGGTGATAAGAACATTGCGTGTTATTGATTTTGGCACTCTTAATTGCCATCTAAATATAAAGGCAAACATAAGTGTCAATGATCGAAAAGATTAGAAAGGAGATTTTTTTTTTTAATGGATTTCAATATTTTTTTTTTATTAGGTTCTGCCTGTTATTTTATTTTTTAGCTTTTTTATTTCTATACTTTATTACTATGGAATCATGCAACGAGTAATTATACAAATGGGATGGCTTTTATACATATCAATTGGGACGACAGCAGCTGAATCTATGAACGCAGCAGCAAGTGTATTCGTTGGAATGGTTAGATTTTTAAAATATGTTTCTAATGTAATATATAATAGTGATATTTTTCAGACAGAAGCTCCATTAATGATTAGACCTTACTTTCCATTACTAACAAAATCTGAATTGCACGCTGTAATGGCAGGAGGATTTGCAACTATTGCTGGAACAGTATTTGCGGCGTATATAAGTTTTGGGGTAAGTATTGTAACATTTATTAACTCCTTGAGTTAACATAAAATGTCGTTCAAAATTTTTAGATTAACGGTGTTTATTTATTATCTGGTGCTATGATGTCAGCTCCCGCAGCCCTGGCTTTTTCTAAACTATTATATCCTGAGACCCAAAAAACTACAACTAAATTTAGTGATATTAAGATTGAAAAAGGGTAAGGTGATTGTGACATCGAGCTACCGTAAATTAACTTTTCCATTGTAATTTCAGGGAAGAAAAAACAGTGTTAGAAGCAGCTTCTAATGGAGCAAATGCTGCTATAGGTCTTGTAGCAAGCATTGCTACCGGACTTGTGGTTTTCATTTCCTTCATTCAATTCGTTAATGGAGTGTTATTGTGGGCTGGTTCACTTATTGGCTATAATAACATCACTTTGGAATGGATTCTAGGAAAGATATTTATTCCATTGGCTTTTCTCATGGGCGTTGAGTGGGGTGATTGCGACCAAGTTGGCGTTTTAATCGGAATTAAGACTGTTATCAACGAGTTCGTTGCTTATGAAAGACTCAGCAGAATGGATGGACTTTCGGTCAGTGTTTATTTAACAATCAAAAATTTTTCTTAAGATTTTTTTTTTTTTTTTTTTACAGGAACGGTCTAGAGCAATTGCTACATACGCTCTTTGTAGTTTTTCGAACCTTCCATCTCTGGGGATGCAGATTGGTGTTTTAGGAGCTATGGCTCCTGAGAGAAAATCAGAATTAGCAGAAGTTGGGTTTCGAGCTTTATGCGCCGGCGCAGCTGCTTGTTTTCTTACAGCATGCCTTGCAGGTAAGCCATTCAAATTAGTAATTCGTTTTTGTATTTATGGTATGTTTTCTTAGGTTCCTTATTAGATTGAACCATTCTTATATACCATAAATTATATTAATAGGCATTTTATCTCACCCTTGTCTGTTTATTTTGTCGTTTTATAAATTATGTAAAACACTACAGCAAATCAAAGTGGGTTGTTTACGTAAAATAATAATAAATAACCATGTGTCAGTCATTTTCAGCACGACATTGGTTTTCTAAATATTGCACGTCACTTCGTGATGCCTTTTGAAATTGTTCTGGGTGTGAATAACGATTTGCTGCACTTAGGCGGCAAGTTCTGGAATCGGAAGAATACTCTGCCGACCTAAAAATTCAAAATAATTTCATTTCATAAATAGACTAGTTTTATGTTTAAGTTACTTACCTGCAGGGAAAGCTAATTTCATTCGCACATAGTTGGGCACATTCTTCAAGGCTTTCCACATTCAAAATTCTCTTACGGTCGAATCCACGAACTTCGTATCCAGGCTGATGGTCAAACGCCCACAACTTCGCACAAACTCGACCTAAAGTGAAGATACTGTTAAATAATATGCTTTATTAACCACCTGCAGTATATTTACCTTGCAAACATATCTTCCGAAAAAAACTGACACTTTCCCGTCGACTTAAATCACTTGGAAGTATATCAAAGACAATGCAAGAACCTTGATCCTGCATAAAAGCTGTGCAGTTATTTTCCATTTTTGAACATTCTTGTATGCAGTTAAGAGTAGAAGAGTCAGTAACATTCAGCGTTACTGGTGATGAAATGCTTTCAGGCGCCATTCCTGTCATACGCAAATATGTAGTTTTACATGGCAAATCTTCTTCTAAACCGTCGACTTTAGCTCTTCTCGGCTCCAGACCATCATTTCGTCCTATCACCGGATGCTTAGGATGAGGAATTCTAGGATGGTAATGCGGTGGTGGTGGCGGTGGTGGAGGCGGAGGCAATAAAGGGCGCGGTGGTGGTGGAGGAGGCGGAGGAGGGGGGTAGGGCATCATTGGGGGACGAGGCCGGTTGACCATTGGTGGAATACAACTGGATTTTTCGCTGTATGTTGATCCCATTTTTTGAATTAGCATTGTTCTAGTGGCTGGATTACATTGTCGGTCACAAGCAGATATAGAGCAATTTTTTGCTTTGATGTCGTAGGATACTGAGCGACATCTGAACTCTGTTATCTTGCCGCACTCTTCTCGACAAGCTGCAAGGTCGGCTACACTCGAAACAACACGATCCGCGTATGGAAGAAAACTATTTGGTATGTCCATGAAATTACAACTGGAAGGATCAGTGGCACATTGGTTTTCCATGTATTGCACATCGCCCCCTTGGAATCGGAATGCAAGTGGTTGAGAGCGTCTTGTTTCGGCACTTAGGTGACACATTTTTGCACGAGGAAAGTATTGAGCCGACCTGCATTATTGAAGATCATTCATAATGACATAAATTGCACGGTCAAGTTTATACAAACCTGCAAAGTTTCTCTGCAAGGCATTTTTCCATGCAGCTCTCACGCGAGCGCACGTCTTGTATTCTCTTTGAATCAAATCCCAACAAAACATAACCAGGAATACGTTCGAAAGTCCAAAGATTTGGACATTTTGTTTCTGAAATGAAAATAAGATGATAACTTTACCTTGGATTCTTTTAATGGGGATGTTTACCTCTGATACAAATTTTTTCAAAGTATGCAGTATCTGCTCTCATCTCTAATGATCTAAAATCTGGTCCAAGAGCTTTCGGGTAAGATGAACAAGGAGAAGAATATGGTACTCCTCCGGAATAATGCAATGCAACACCTTTACAATTTTCACCAGCTTGGATGCATTCATTCAGGCAACTTGCTGTTGGTGATTCCGTTGCTGCGTTTTCATCAATGTTTTCTGTTGTGTTGGCAGCACTTCTTGGCATACGGCCCATTATACGTTCAAAAGTGTAATCTGAAGGTAATGAACAGTCTCCTCCAATTGCAGTAGTGCCATCGCCATCGCCGCCACCAGGAGGTGTTGGAAATCCTGGCTCAACAGATGTTGCTCCTGAATCAGTAGTCATGCTGCCACACATAAGTTCCATATACACTGCTCCGTTAATGTCTCGCATTCTTGCTCCCATACTTGTTCGTGTTTCAGAACTCAAATAGCATGGTCCGCCTTGTCCCTGTGGAAGAGAAAATGTTAATAGTAATTCTCACTATAGCAGACTAGTGTATTTACCTGGTCAACGTATGTGTACGAATGGCAGTTGAAATTTGTTTCATTTAAGCAAAGTCTCTGACATTCATTTTCTGATCTTACTTCCACAAGTTTATCGTTAAAACTTAATCCTTGACCTGTGATGCGATTTAAAAATTTGCAGTTCGACTGACGTGTAACAGCAGAAAATTTCATCGTTTCTCTTCTCCTTAACACGTTCTGACGACGTGAATTTAAACACTCATTGGTGAAATAATCAGAGCCAAAAGAATCTATTAAAGAATCTGGTTGGACAATGTGATTTTGGGTGCTCAGACGACAAATATTGTCTTTGTACGACACGGAGCGACAAGTGAATCGTTTCTCTGTGAGACATCTGCAAGAAAAGAGTTTTTAAATGTCGCTTGTGATTGTAACTGCAGATTTATACCTTCGCAAGCATTCTGTTTTCGAAATATCCCTGAACACTTCACTGTCATGATTGCGCAATTCCTTATTGAGCATCCGTTTAAAAGCCCACAGATGCGGACAACGTTTTCCCTCTGAAAAATTAAGTTCATGTTACCAATAACAAATGCACAAACAACCGAATTAAGTACTTGGAAGACACAGCGCTTGGAAGTAACCAGCAGATGATTCTATTTGTAATTTGATATCACCGTTTGCGACATTTGTTTTCGTTGTCATGTAACACAAGCCGACTGAAAAGTCAATAGAAAAGCCCACGCAAGAATCATTTCGCGTGCAGATCCTACAGCAATCTTCTACGATTCCATCTTGAAATAATGACTCAAACATAATAGGACCGTGAGGAGACCATGCACCTGATGTACGAATGAAACTCTTTTGAGGACATGTCTTCCCATCTATAACTAAAAAAAAAAAAATAATTAAATTGTACTTAATTATTGTGAACTAACTTGAACCTTACCTTCAAATGATTGCACTTTGGTATTTGTGACAGAGACATCACAACTTTTTTGAAAAAAGGTTGCTCCTTCGTATACCGTTCTTTGATTCGGCGCTCCTTCATCTGAACTTAGCCTACATTCTGCCGATGATGAGCGGTACCCAGCACTGCGACATGTAAAGTTGGCAATGTTTTCACAAACGCGCTTGCAATCTTCGCGCGAAACGGCAGTGGTCGTCATATCCGAATGAAGGGGCAGGAAGTTTTTGGTTTCAACGAAGTGACATTGCCTTGTTACTACATGAGGGCAAACATTATAAATCATACAGAGATACAAGTGAGACTTACAATTAATTTATTTACATTTAATTTATTCAGCTTTTTCAACTGAGAGAATGAAAAGTTGTAACCAAAATAATTTATAACTTTTTAATACTATTTTCATTCTTTCAGTATCTATTTACGAGTATATTATAAATATCAAGTTCTTAAACACGTACATGCTGCACATTCGTTTTCCAAGTACTCCACGCCTTCTTTAGCGACAAAGAGGTCGGGGTGACTTCTCCGGCTTTTGTCACTCAATCGACATTCTGTGGTGACGCTGTTGTAAGTAGCAGCCCTGCATACAAAACTTCCTTGTCTAGCATTTAAACAAGATTCTTCGCATTCACGCCTATTCTGAACTGGTCGGAGTACCCTGTCTGTAGTTGATGGTGTCATTTCGTGACCTAAAATTCGCTCATAAACCCATGCTTTTCCTAAACAATGCCGAGCTGCTCCTGAAAAATGCAAACAATATTTTTAAAAAAAACCAATAAAGCGAAATTGAAATATGAGTAAAAACCTGGTAAACATATTTGTTCGAAATATGAGACTCCTTGTCTTAGAGAGAGTATGGTATCAGTTCCTTGAGTATTTCTATCGAGTCTATAACACTTTTCAGCTGAATAATCAACGTGTATTGCTGGACAAGATGTACCACTGTTAGTGCATGCTTGTAAACAAGCGACAGATGAGAATTTTTCTTCTAAATTTAATGGCAGTGCAATAGCAGCACTTATGAACTGGCCCGTTATCTTTTCATAGGAAATACTATTTCCTGAACATTTCACTATATAAAAAAAATAATTGCAATCTGCAAAATGATTAATTATAACCTGCACTCATAGAAAAAAAGGTGTTAAACGGGTGTAAAGGTGGGTTTAATACACCTTTTTTGAAAAAATATGCACCTTAAGGTGTAAGTAATGGGCAAAATAAGGGTGTACTGTATAGGTGTAACTATACCTCTTAGTTTAAATACTTAGAGAAGCAGAGGTGATAAATAGGTGTAAAGTGGGTTATTACACCTTTAATGTAATGTGGGGTGTATTGAGTCTCAGTTTTCAACTCTGTCATAAGAGGGCCTAAGGGTTTTATTTGACAATGTTTTATTATTTCTTCTGTTATGCGTATCAAGGTTAGAGGGTGTATATTTACTCCGAAATAGGTGCTACGTACGTGTGAATCAACACCGTTTTTTCTCTGGGTGTGGAAAAATGCTTACGTAATATACAAGACCGTTGTCCAGATTCAATTCCACGGCCAGTTGCAGGTTGAGGTGCGCCCTCACTTGCCTCATCTCCACTGCTAAGAGCACAGGAATTAGCCACGTCGTCGTATGTATACGACCGACAGAAAAATCGGCGTGTCTGCAATTCAGAAGAATTTAAGAAAGTTAAACTCATAAAGTTTGAAAACTTACTTCATCACAAGCGGCAGTGCAGTTTGCACGTGAAGGAGCAAATGTCACGTGGTCTGGTTTTGCTATCACAGCATCACGTACAGTCGAATACACACACGATTGAATTACTTGAAATGAACAATGATAAATTTGTTGTACAAATTAATTGCCGGACAAAACTTACATCTCACACTGCATTGGTTCTCAATGTAATCCCAGCCAGGTTTGTCGCGTTTAAATGCTTGCGCTTGGGTGCGCCTATCTTCACGCATTAATGCACACGTACCCGTTTGTGCCTCGTAATTGGCTGATCGACATGTGAAATCGACAGTGATGAAGCATAAACGAGCACAACTTTGTTTGGTAGGTACGCGACGAACTAGAGCAGCTGGAACTTCAAGGACCGCATCCTTAACTCGTTCGAAAGCCCACATTTTTGATGCGCACATAAGTCGAAAATAAGTTGTATTAACTATCAATATAAAAATACAAAATTTACAAATTTCTTTGTGAATAAAAATTAACTTTTTTAAATACCATTTTCAAGGCACAATTTTTCAAAATAATTTTTTGTTGTATCCACTTGAAGTAAATTTCTATTTACGGGTGTGGAAGTTTCTTGTGTGAAAGATTGGCATTCATTCGCAGTATAATCTGTCTGAAAACCTAGGCAACTATCTCTTCTCTGACATTCCTCCAAGCAATCCAGAGCTAAAGTTTGACTTGATGGTAAAATTCGGGTTCCTTGTTGCGCAGTTGATTTGTATCCAGTAAGTTTTTCAAAGGTAGGAACACCATTTCGACAAGATTGGCCGTACGTTGAAACTATAAATAAATTGAAAAGTTGGTGTTTGAGTTGGGTAATTAAAGATTTATACTCACTCAACGACTGTGACAGTAAGAGCAGCAGCCAGGCGAGGCTGCCACGCGCCATCCCTCTTTGCAAATATTCAATTCACATCAGAGCTCATATGCTTTGAGGCCAACCGGTGAAATCTGACGGGAAATGGGTTTACCTTGCGTGACCATTGGACAGTTCCGCATTGATCACCTATGGTGATAATACCACGATACAATTACATTACAAAATGATTTTGCATTTTTATTCTATTTCAAATTTTCATGTAAACTGATACTCTCAAGGCTTCTGCAAAAAATTGTAAGAAAAAGGAGCGTTTATGTTTATTTAAAAAAAAAAAAAAAAATGAGGCAGATATGTATAACGTCAGTGTTTTATTAAATCAATGTTTAAAATCTCAAAATTTTTGTTTACATTTTGGATAATTGATATTGAGTCATCAGTCTGAAATCTATATTTATTTTTATGTAACGTAACAAATGAGTTCCCATACCCTGCGACCTTCGGCCGCAAATGCATAACGAACGGGTTCGTGGAATAAAACGGGAACAGGATGACATGGCAGGTACTTCCCATCTTCAAGAATAGACGCGGAACTGTTTTGTGTAAGGGCGAGGATGCACGGTTTCATTAAATTTCTATTTGCGATGGCACAAATATGTGTCCCTAATGTTGGACACCCAGATTTCAATTCATTAGTAGCAAAAAAAAGTAAGTTACAAACCCAAATCTCAAAATAATAGTTCGCCTTGAAACAAATTATAATTTGATGTTGCCAACTCGATCGATACTGACTCAGTCTGTTGTCACCAAATAAATGAATCACAATTCAGTACAGTCAGATGAACAGTATTCAATACAGTCTCTGTTATCAAAGGATTGAACAACTTTATCTCATTTCTTCTACTTCTCCTTGGAGATTTTAAAACATAAATAAAAGGACCTAAAAGGAAACCAAGTTTAAACTTTTACACTAAACAAACAATTCGGAGCACTAAAGCTAAATTAAAATTTAAAGTTCATTAAAAAATAATTTTAAATCAAGAAACTTTATAAGTCGAACATTCCATCAGTCTTTAAAGCATTTCAAGGTTAAATCTAAGGAAGCATCCATCACTCGCTCCTTCTTGGTTAAAATGAGCACTTAAAAGAGATTACATCAGCACAATCAGCATTTTACACTTTATTTTCTGTCTACATCTTTGTTATAGCTACTATATTTAGTTTTAAATATTACGTAAACACACCTTCAATGCTAACCCTAAGCAACGAGAACCCGGGATGCAGTCGCTATAGCAACCAACGCCGGGGAAAAGCATCCCTGACAACTACAGGTGCGTCCGTCCAGGTGACTTCTTAGCTCACAGAGTGCATCCAACATGCTCAACAATTATGATATACACGTTCCCAGTAGCAGTTTTAATTATGATTGTCTCTTCCATTTTCGGTATTGTATTCAACGGTTACATCATTGTTATGTTGACATTGTATCGAAAGTTAAGAAACTCCGCCAATCTTATCTTACTGCATTTGGGAGTTGTGAACTTTGTGATTTGTGCGTATTGTCTTGGATCAACAATTGTAAGCATTCATTACTATACTTTACCATCTTACGCACATGTCTTCACTTCTGGTGTGTTGTTATTTTTGGTTCTGTGGACTTTAGTTGCTTTTCACTCTGACCGCTATTTGGCTATTGTGATGCCACTTCACTATTTCACTGTAATCAACAGAAAACGTGTTTTAATTTATCTAATTTCACAATGGTTTTTTGGATTGCTAATAACTGCACCTTTGAGTTTTATTGACAAGTTTGAACTCTACGCGCTCACATGGTACAATGCAGTGTATGCAGTGTTCGGATTAATATTGCCATTGGTGATTATCACCGTGTGTAACGTTCGTTGTTTTCTAATCGCTCGCTGCCATCGACGTCGCATCAATAGTGCTTTGTATGAAGTTAGTGTGCGGGCGCAAGCAACTATTACATCACATCAAAAATCGCCGCCCTTTTATTTGAATCAATTTAAAGGGAAATTTGTCATTCTTAAATTTCTTTTTCCTTTGATTTTACTGTACACGCCGGTTCTTGGAATTTTCATTGCAGAGTCTGGAGAAATTTTTGTGCCGTTGGAAATTCGGGCAATGTCAAGTATGCTAATGTCATGCGCTCCTGCGTGTCATGGATTTGTTTATGGCATATGCAGTAGAGCATTAAGAAAAAAACTGAAAGGTCTTATACAGCGTCGGCAGTACATGAGTCAAGTAAATATTGAAGTTTATAAAAGACAAACGACATATAGAAAAACGGATCAGAGGTCTGTCAAAAGACATTTTGTAATGCGGTGGGTGAATGAGACTTGAATGAATAGTGCTCTGTTACGGGTAACATGACACTCAAAAGTTTATTTTTACTAGTGGTTCCGGTGTGTATGAGCTTTGAAGCTAAAAATGTTGCACTGGATGTAAATAAATATTTTGTTGTTACAAACTGAACAAAAATTGCAAAATAAAAATTAATGGCAGCGGTGGGATTCGAACCCACGCCCCCGAAGAGACTGGTGCCTTAAACCAGCGCCTTAGACCGCTCGGCCACGCTACCTGTTGACAATCGGCTTTAAGCACAATTTAGTCTCAATAAATTACCACCCCATAAAATTTTTATGTAACGTGAAACCTTCATTTCGAAAAAAAAAGAAACAATAGAATTGTAATAAAAAATATGACCAAATATTAATTCTAGCATATAAAAATTGATGATTTTAATGAATGATGATTTTGGTGATAGTTTTCCTCATCTTTAGTGTACTTTGAGCTAAAAAAAAAAACGATTCTAATTGATCAACAAGACATCAGTAATTATATAAAATCCTAGCTTGACGTCAAAATGTCCCCGGAATTACGCATTGCGTTCCTCGCTTAGTAACGAACACTTAGGATTAATTGCAGGTGATTCAATTACATGACGTACAGGTAAGTGATCAGCTTCCTTGGCCTATTTTAGAATTCATGTTTTTATGTATTCCCTCCAGTTGATTGGACTCTTCCAATAAATAAAGTGCAAATTGCTTGACAAAATATTGCTATTAAAGTACTTATAAGTGTTTATTTATACATTCACTTAGCCTAAATAGTTTCAAATATAACAAAACTTTCTTTGTATTCATTATAATTTTATCAGAAAAATGAGTTCGTGTTAGAGCACAATGAGCTCTTTTTACTGCTTCTAATCTTCACACGGGTTTAGTCGCCGCATTGACTCCAAAAATAAAACATACAACAATACCATGGGTTCAGAAGATAACACTGCTGTCCCTTTGCTCCAGGCCAATGCTAAAAGTTGAATATTTGTGACGTATTACACTTCCGCTTGTCTAGCAACCAGACACGGGACACGCGAACACCGGCTGTGGGGTAATGGCATTCAGGTAAAGTTGTTATGAATATTTATATTGATCGATTGTCGGATAAAAGTTTACAACAGATAAGCGAAATTAGGATGCTGTGACATGTAATTCACTGTAGAGAGAGTTGGATTCAAAAGTGCAAGTTTATTGCAAATGGCAAACTAAAGTACTAGTACTACCTGCTGCTACTACTAAAATATTCAACGGGAAATAAGCTTGGGTTTGTTTTCCTGTTTAGCAAAGTTGACCTTTTTTTCTGGCTACTATAAAGAGCATGTAACTTGTATGCAAGTAGTACAAAAAGTACTAATTGTTTTTGTTTCTATTTTTTATTTTTTAGTTTATTTTTATTTTGAAGTTTTCAAAATTAGAAAGTTTAAAAATGAATGGCGATATGCCACATAAATTCTTGATTTTTGAACTCTTACATAACGAACACGCTATCTTATTTTAGATAGAGATGCTGGATTAAATCACATCGATAAATCAATTAAAAACTGTTCTTACAATTTTTTTTAAATATTTTCCTCTTCTGAAAGGGTTACAAAATTTGTCTTAGTATCTTAGTATCGGTCTTGTTCTAGCCACAGGTGGCAACATGGCGAGTGTTGTCAAGAAGCTTTACTACTAGAGAAAGAACATTTGCTCTCAACCGGCTTGAGTATGCGGCATGATGTGTTCTAACGTTTGCTATTTAATGTAACCGATTGTGGGGTCTATATGAAACATGTCACTGTATTCAACTCCAAGCATAGAATTATTAACACCATTAATTAAACGAAGACGGTAAGATTAGTCACGAATTCATTAGTTTCGGCTCAACGCATGCTTTTAAAATAGCATAATAATAATCAGCTTTTATATGATTGAATTTTTTTATAATCGTTGTTCACGTTTACATTTTAGTTTAAATTCTTAAATATTTTAGAATATTGTTTTGTTTTGATGACCTAATCACAACAAACAAAAGTAACTCCGGTTATATCGATTTCAATTACTTTCTTTCAGTGACTGGAAGTTAACTCGGACAAAATGTGTACTTATCACAATAGCAATAGCCGCCGTATTACTTGTCATCGTAGTACTCGCTGTATTATTAAACCAAAAGAAAATTAAGGGAACAACAGACTCAATTATTCCAGGGGAGCCAGAACCACCGCCATCTGTTCGTGGTGTTTTCGGTAAAGCAGCAGTTGTATCAGATGCCGTTCCATGCGCGAAAGCTGGAAAGTAAATTATAACAGTTATAATATTTTTATTAAAATATAAAAATTCTACAACATAACTCTTTTCGCATAGAGAAATTTTGGAAGAAAATGGCTCAGCAGTGGATGCAGCAATCGCAACGTTGTTGTGTATGGGTGTTTATAACGGGCAATCTATGGGAATCGGAGGAGGATTTTTTATGACTATTTACAACAAGTACATTTTTTTATGCTCTAATCCAATTTTTAAACTAAAAACTTCTTTTTTTAAATCAGATCAAATGGAAAGGTAGAAACAATTGATGCTCGAGAAGTTGCTCCATTGAACGCTACAGAAGAAACATATAACAAATCAGTATCATTTGTGGGGCCCCTGGCAATTGCAGTACCTGGCGAAATCAGAGGTTACCAAATGGCATGGGAAAGGCATGGCCGATTGCCGTGGAAGCGGCTTTTTGACTTTGCCATCCGTTTAGCAAAGGATGGCTTTCCTGCATCTCTTCATCTACATAGATCTTTAAAAGCAAGACGTCAACAGGTACTCAAGGACAAAGGTTTGAGGTAATCATAACATAACAATCTTCGTAATCATGTAATGAGTTAGCGTTTTCTTAGGAGTGTATTTGTTAATGAAGCTACAAATGACATAAAAAATGAAGGAGATCTTGTAAAGTTACCCAAGCTAGCAGAAACATTAGCAGCAATAGCCGAAAAAGGAGCGGATGAAATGTATACTGGAGACGTAGCCCGACGATTTGTAAATGATATTAACGAATTAGGTGGAATTATCACAATGGATGATATGCGAAATTATTCGGCGGTTTTAAGAAATTCTACGGTTGTTACCATTAAAGATGGGCTGACTGTTCATAGTTTCCCCCCACCTGGAAGTGGTGCAGTTTTAAATTTTATTCTTAAAGTTTTAGATGGTTTTTCATGGGAACCCTCACCTAAGCAATCGTTGGAAAATTATCAAAAAATGATTGAAACATTTAAATATGCTTACGCTTTTAAAAGTAAACTAGGCGACCCAGCTTTTAGTGATATAAGTGGTGTAATGAACAATTTAACAAACGAGACTGTTCATGAATGGATACGAAGTCAAATTACACTTGATAAAACGTTTGAACCAAAGCATTACGGGGCGGATATTATTGGGCCTGAGTACGGTACTGCACACATGGCCGTAATTAGCCCCGATGGAGATGCCGTGTCTGTAACGAGCACTGTTAACTTTTGGTAATATTATTTTTTTAAATAGAAATGTGAACATTTCTAAAAATTAATTGTAATAGGTTTGGAGCAGGATTGTTGTCACCATCTACCGGAATCATACTGAATAACGAAATGGATGATTTTACCTTTACACAGAAAATTGGTGCTGTGGAGACTCTTAATATGTCTGCAAATCATTTGCAACCTCGAAAGCGACCACTGTCGTCTATGTGCCCAACAATTGTTTTAAATTCTACCGGCCATGTTGTACTTGCCATTGGAGCTGCTGGCGGCTCTCGCATTATTACAGGAACGGCAATGGTAGTTTATTCTAATTGTAATGTCGATGAAAAAGAAATGTTAATTAATGTTTTTTTAGGTTGTGGAAAAAATTCTTGGGTGGAATATGGATATCAAAGATGCTATTGATTCTCCCCGACTTCATCATCAACTTATTCCTAATTGGATAGAATACGAGACGGGAATACCCAAGGTACAGAGTAATTTGGATTTTAAATTAGGGGCCATTAAGGAGTTTCATCAACCAGATGAGGGTTTTGATTATGGTGATTATGGTGTTTATGAAGTTGATAGCCAATCAGTAGCGTAACAAGATCATAAGAATTTCAGAATTCGCATAATTGTCATTAGAAAAATTGCTCTGATGCCGAAACTTTTGAATTTGATATTTTAATGAGGGATCCTAATCTTTTTAGGATATTCTTGACGGTTTGCAAAAAATCGGACATGAAATAAAACTTCGTGGGAAGTATGGATCTGTGGTTGTTGGGATACATCGAAATTCCAAAGATGAACTTGTCAGTAATTATGATTTTCGTAAAGGAGGATCTGTAGCTGGATTATAATTCTTAAAATTCTTAACCTGTGTACAGTATTCTATATTTGTGATACAAGGACTATTTTTTCAGATTAAAATATATAAGCAAGACAATTGTATTTATTCAAATGTATACGCATTTACGATACTGACTGAAATTATTCACTGCACAGTAAAATAGTCTGCAATAATCTTTCAATGTTAACATGGAGTATTGTGGAAATAAATTTCAAACTAGGGTAAATATAATTTATTTAAAGTAGCAGTAACTCTTTCTTTATGAAAAACAACTTTCGAGTCCTTTTACTCGAGGGTTTTCACCTTATCTTTACTCTGGTATTACACAAAAAATTCAGTGTTATACTTTACTCGACTGAAAAGAGCTCATTATTCTCTTAATTATATTTGGAGAATAAAAGGACTGTCAAATGTCCAAGCTTTATCGTTTTGTGCAATATTACACATGATTGCTGTACTGACCTAATTCAATTTGAAATACTACGCCAATATTATTCTGTAACTCAGGGCAGTTTTCATTTCCACAACGAATGAGAACGTAGGTGAAAGAACTTGATGTAACTTTTTAGGAAAGTAATCCATAGATAGACGAGACTGAAACTCTCCAGAATTCTCAGAAATCATCATGGACTTCAAAATGGTAAGTACACAACTTTTCCTTAATTCTGTCATAGGCATATGTCAAATCAACTGAAATGCATAATTATTTTTATTGATATACGCCCTTCATTTGCCTAAAGTTAAGAAAACAAATATTTTTTAATAGTTCAATTATGTAAGAACTCCACCCTAGGCTACTAAAATTTTACTTGTAATTTTGTTTTTTTGAAAAAAACTGATTAGTAATGACAATCATTATAAACTCGTGGATTATGATTATAATTATTTTTTTATTTATATTTTATTTTTATTTCTAAAACTTTATTTCGTATGAAGCGCACAAAAACTTAATTGCAGTGATAGCTTGGGGATTTTTCAGCTAATAGCGAATTAAACTTTTTTTAATTTACTAAGGAAGGCAATTTTGTTTAATGATTACCTAAAACGCATGAGATATTCCTTAAACTAGATCTATAATCGCCCCTATTGAGAGTGAATACAAAAATAAAATTGTTGCATTCAATAGCATATAAAACTTCCCGTGGAGAGAGCTTTCACCTAAATGGGAACTAAGAGGTTGAATGAACATATAAATAATGTAGTTGACCAACAACCGGTTCTTTGTACGACTCGTGCTAATTTGGATAATCTTCTTTTTCAGTACTTTATTACACTGCTATCAGCTGTACTCTTATTGGACACAGTTTCGGTCAGATGCGAATCGTCAGAAGAAGATACCACAAGAAGAAGTCGACAACCGCCGATCCCTTTATTGAAAAGAATTTTCGGTCCTGACTTTAAATTGAGTCAACTGACACCTTTGTATTTCGGTTTAAGAGGGTACATAAGACATCGCGATAGAAATGCATTGAGACGTCTCAAAGCCAGAGAACGTGAAAGGACAAGAAGATTACGTTTACGCCTAGAAGATTATTAAAAATAATTTGCCTCTTCCGTATAAATAAAGGTATACGTACACTAATGGGAGATTTCCAATTATTTAATTTTTATAAAGAACTCATTTGTAATTATTTACATTAAAATTGTTTTTATTGTATAGTTTAATATTTACCAATTTTTATTGTAATTTGGATTTGCACCTTTAATGTCTTTTTATTTTTCACTATTGTCAATAACTTTTGAAGTGTTTTTTTATATAAATTATTAATATTTTAACGTGTATAAATGAATCTTAAATAAAGTTTTGCACTTTTATCCTGCGTGATAAATTAGTGGGAATTTCTGACATAGTTTCACACAGGAATTCAGGATTAAGAAATCTGTAAGGTGTAAGGTCTATGGCAGGGCGTTCCAAAGTCGTTTTCGCCCCCAAAAAATGCACTTGGCCCAGTTTGGCTCTCTATAAAGCCAACCGCGTTTGTGGGTCACGTCATTTGACTTATCAAGGTCGCAGTTTCAACCATAGAGAGTACCACAATGCGGCAGGTAAGTAATCCTTGCCTTTTTGTGTAGCTAACGTTTATCCTGTATAATTTTGACTTTTGATTACTAGTTAGATCTAGAATTTGTATAATGATTCTTCTTTTGAATTCGATTTCTATCTTCAATAAGAGAAATAAGTAATTGCAGTATGTCAAACCTTATTTTTGAACTGAAGTTTTCGACATAGTGCAGTGCTTTTAAATTGGCTGTAAGTCATTGTATGACAACAGAGTTAAAGAAATTCTATTGTCAACCAAATTTTAAAAAAGTATTTAAATTTGTACATTCGTGAATTCACTTATTTATTACCTGGTACAGTTCGATAGTTTTTGCTTTTATTGCTGTTATTCGTAGTTACGACAGTTAATTAACTCGTAACATACTATCATCGCTAAATATCAGATTAAGACTTTCTAAACGCAAAGAAACTCCCACAGCAAAATTGCATTTACTTCGAAACAATTTGAACAGTTATTTTCCTTTTTCTGTAAAATTTCGGCAGAATGTTTGCTGGGTTTGCAGTCTTGTTCTAAAATTGTTTTAAAATTTAAACTTATGTACTTGTAATATATTATAATTTAGAAATTTAAGTTATCGATGTAGTTGGAAAGTATTCTTTATAAAAATTGGTCACTCCAACCATTATTATTAGCTGACCCGTATATTTTTTTATATTTTTACATGCGGTTAAACGGTCGGTTTTATTGCCAGCATTTTTTGCAATTAAAACCCTCTCCACAACATTTTTCAGTGTAATTAAACACCTTAACCAGATTTACTCCTCCAGTGGAGCACTAACCATGAGTAAACATGGGTGAACGTCTTCCCAGTAGCACGCCCTGCAAAACAAAAAAAAGGTCAAGACCAGGGACCTTCAATTGGTGTGCTCTTTTAAGTAGGTCATTACTTGGCTTCCCACTTAGCGGACATTGACCCAAAATTTACTTTAGTTAAACAAATGAATAAATGAATGGGCTGTTGTTGCACTATTCTTTTTAAACAATCACTTATTACGGAAATTGAGATTTAAGTGCCTAAAGAAAGTTATGATTATGTTCTTTCATTTTAGTTAATTGTGGTGGCAGTTTTACTGGCGTCTCTGTTGGCGTTCACAATAGCAGATGATGGTTCCAGAAAAACAATTTCCTTGTTGGATTCCGGGCCAACCTTGAATGCATTCAGAAGATTAATTAAGGACAGAGAGCGCGCCAGACTGCATAGAATTCGAGAACGGGAACGCAACCGTTACCGCCGATTGAGAGACAGACTTCGCTCAACTGCTTCCAAGATGGGATTAAATCCTTAATTTGTGTACCATACTCAACATTGAGAATTTTTTATCATGTTTTAAAATTGTACTGTTTTTAAGTAGATAACTGTTTGTCATTTTGTTTTAAAACTGCAAATTAGTTTTAGCACAAATTGTTTTTAATCTTTTTTTGTACATACTATCGTTACAATACGTTTAAAGATAATAAAATTGTATTAAAAATGAAATATTTAGGATGTTTTGGCATTAATACATGAATCAAATGTACTATTATTTGTTTTAACTTGTAGAGCGAAGCTTCTTGGAAAAGTCATCACTTAAGATGTCTACTAGTACAGCTGCAGTTTTAGCAAGAGTATACACTAGCCTTTATTAATTTATTTAATATGTTCCACGATTCATCACCTGACAATTAGGTAACTTCGTCCCGTATATAAAGACCCAAAATCTAATGTGCCCGACGTCAAGTGTCATGTAAGGGATAAAAGAATTACTTTAGGGAGTTTGCGCAAGGCCCTTCTTATAGCTATACTATAAGCGCGACCTTGAATACCTATGAAGCCGTGGGTTGGTCACGTGATTCATAGACATTTTCAATATTTATGCGCCGCCATTTTGTATGTGCGTTGAAGCGACGATTGAAGAACAAGGTAAGAATATACTTTAAGCACATAATTTGATTGAAAAGGTTGGTTATAAAGCTGGCTTATCTTACAACCAGCTTAGGAACTTATGCTATAGGTGACTTCTATAAGTCGCTTTGCGCAAACTTCCTATTAACAGACTACAGTGTTATAACTATATACCGTTTTTCTACGGTGTAAAGTTTTTCTTCGCTACAGGTCAGGTAAATGTTAAATGACACACACAAAGAACACACATCGTACAAGAACTGCTCCCGAAATTGCTAGTTGCCCTTCAGTTAGTCACTGAAAAAATGCACCTCTTAAAAATTTCGACCATTAACTCTGTCCATTTTTAATAAGTCATTCACTTAGGCAAATATCGAGTTTTAAACATTAATTGCCTAATTTGAAATTGATATTTCATTTCCTCATTTATAATTGGCCGTATCAAAGCTTTCAAAAGAAAATCCTACTTTCTATATACGTGTAAAAGTGTCAGTATCCCACTTGTAATATATAATAAGAGCTAAAAATAAAAACAAAATTAATACGTGCTATGATTAGTAGGTACATCCTCTACCTTGATATTTCTTTACAATCTGAGGTTACTAGGTCAATGTAACAGCAGCACAAAAGTGGCAGAAAATGAAACTAAATAAGTAATTTGCACCACTTTACTTTCAACCCAATATATAATTTTAATATAAACGAGAGAACAAAATTACACATTATGGTTCGGAGTTCTACTAAGGCAGCCATTTGTAGTTGTAACTTCTCTTTCAAAATAATTCGTTCATCAAAGGATTAACAACTTGAAATTATTATAAGCAAACGTTGTAAGTGTGAGATTAAATGCTGTTTAGATTTTATATTAAAGTAATTAGAATGAGAAATCGGCATTTATAAAACGGTAAACACAGTCGCTTTTTTTCTTTTAGATTTAAAACAATGCAATTTAAATATCAAATTCACTCTTGCACACACAAATATAATTATACGTATGCCATATCCTTTCTTCAAGGAAGGAGAGAGAATGAACTAGAGGTTCAAGAACCTCTTACTGGTTTTCATTAAGGTTAAGATATACAAGAAAGTCAGCCAGAAGGCAAATTGTTGAATGAAGAGTATAAATAAGACTGCGTGGCCTTTTGGCCCATCATTTCTGAAGTGGATTCTCACGAGATGGAGGTTAATCGAAAGGTGATACCATTTCTCTAATAACTGTCACAAGTGAGTGCTTTAGCATCTTTATTTCCCTTCCAGTTGCTAGTTGTGGTTTTGCTAACTCTCATCACTCTTGCCGCATCATTTCCTCAGAATGTGCAGGAAAATACGCAAGTTGCACAGCGAAGAATGTCTTTTTTTGAGATGATACCAATTTATTTGGCATTCAGAAGTATGTCACGGGATAAGGAGAAAGCAAAAGTGCAGGCAGCACGCGAACAAGAAAGAAGACGATCGAGAAATTTGTTGAACCGTTTACGTTATATGGTGGCAGCTTAAGCTTAATCAGGATTTTGTTTGCCTTTTAATTCATTTTGTATAGTCAGAGTTACTTTTTAAATGTAAATAAACATATATGTTTTAATTGAATGATTTTCAAGTTTTTGATTGGTTATTGGAAGGAATTATGGTTAACATGTTATTGGAGTCGATGGTTTACATGGAATACTAGATTTCGATTGGAAACTAAATTAGCCGCACGTCTACTCTGAAAGATAAAGTTTTTTAAAAGTTAGATTGTAGACGGAAACTCAACTCCAATGAACTATTGCGCGTCAAATGAAAAAATGAAAAAGTCACATTTTGTTCTCCATGAGTACAGTCTCAATTAGGTTAACTCTAACTCATCCATCAACAAAAATCCTCCTGGCATTGTCAGTAACCATCAATTTGTAAATACTTTATAAAGCTTAGTAATATGTCATTATATGTGTTGTTGCTAATTAATTTAATCTTTTTTCACTTAATATCAGTCAGGTTAAAGCACTCATGGCTTCACAGTTCTGCTTTCCCTCTTTTCTGATTACCTCGTTTAATTTGATTATTTCAGCAAAAGGCTAATAGTTTCAAACAATTCACAGCAGGGTGGGTCTGAAGACCTAGATAAAACAAAAGTATGGTCAGTCATCAGTTTCATTCCACAAGTTACCATCAATGCTACAATGCAGATATCATGCGATGTAAGTACAGTATAAATTATATTTGTAGAACTTATTTCTAATGACATCAAACTGATATTACAGAAATTTGTCTTCGCTATTATTATTGCATCCCACTATCAAATCCCATTTTTAACTGCTTATTTTCAACCATTCCAACAATTTCCACCTCAACATTATGGTAACCAACATGGCTATGGGCCTCCAAGACCACCATTTCGACCTTTCCAAAGATTTCCCATTAAATATCCTGGAAGATTAATACGTCCACATTATCCACCTTATAAGCGGCCCTATATCAACTCAAATGGAGGACATCCGCCATATCTACCTCAAGTACAAAGTTACACACCATCAAATCTAGTGGTTACACATTCAACAACTCCTTCTCTTGCTACAACCACCCCAATAACCTCAACTACGCAAACGATTACAACCGCAAAACCTGTTGTAAAATTAATATCGGCCATTTCAACCACAAAAAAGCCGGTGAATTATATAGAGGACAATACTGACTCTATGTTAGCTGGCTTAGTAAAAGATGGGACATTAAAATCATTGGGGCTGTCGAAAAACCAAATGCAGGTAATGTTGAAAGAAATGTGGCCAGCTTACAAGAAGGCAACTGATGCAATGCTAGACAAGGATAAGACTCGGAAGGAAATGTTGTTCTTAAAGATGTTGTACCATTTAAAGAAAAATCAGTGGCGGAAATTGAATCATGCAACTAGAAAGAAAGTTTGAATCGAAGGTGAGATGGAAAGATTACCATTTATACGTGCGGCCTAATTATTAGCCAATTTTAATTGAACAAATGCATTAAACATTTTATCACTTGGAAAGCTTTTGTAATATATTTTCATAATAAAAATTTTTATTGAAATTTTGTGCCTTCCATACAATTTGGTAAATTGTAAAAGAATCTTCGTTAACTATTTGCCTGATTTATTTTATTTTTCTTTAATAATGATATGCTCACGTTCAGGTCTAGTAACTAGTTAAAGTTATTTAATATGGTAATTATGATCAATTGAGATTTTGTTTTATGGGGTGGATTACTCAGCCTCGGTTCTAATGCAAATATAGTTACTCCCATGCCCCTGAAAAAATAATACGAACCAGTTTCTAGTTCAAAAAACCTTTAGGTACAGTAAGAGTGTGAATGAAACTGTATTAAACATACTATAACAGTAACACGTTACTGTGTGTGACTAATAAATTAAAAGTAAAATTTCAGTAGTCATCTCTGACATTAACATACCTTGACCTTTGTAGCCTACAAAAATTATTTTTCTTCAATGGAGGCACAATCCAACGAAGGTGAAACACCTTCGAAAGTAGACCACTTGGTCATCAGGTCACTGCCCTAGTGCCGTTTGCCTGAAGCAATTCTATCATCCAAAGTTTCTTGGCCTTTAATAATGAGCCATATTTGCTAAGTTACGTAACTAATTACATAATTTGTAATGATGTGCGTTAAATTAAATTTCACTGTACGCGGCAAGTTTTTTTTTTTGTAAAGAGATACTAACGAACTTTCCCAGGTTTAATTTATTTTTTGGTGCCGTGTTTTACAATTTAATTGTACAATTGCTATCAAATGTAAAAATATCACCACATATATTAAGAGTTATATTATTAAATAAACATTATGTTTTCTTTCCTTTCGAAGATGCCAACCACATGTGTATACGGTTCTTCAAATCTACGTTTGGAACAACCATGTCCATTGTCAAAGGACTACGATTGAATGGATCTGTCTGGTCACTGAAATCGGAAACAACATATAAGGTCAGCGACAATAGTAAGAAGGTACAACTCCTACAGTAAAGATGTATGTACATCAGTATACAATGTCGTAGGGCTCTTGTAATAACGACAGTATTTAATGCTATCGTTGCAGTAGCAGTTGCACACTTTTAGCAATTTTTTACCTTAATATGTGCCGTGCAATTGTAGCTCGATCAATATTCACTTTCGATGACGGAAGTGTAACTGGATCTGACATTACAGTTCCCATGATTGGATCTAAAAATTCGTCTGGTGCGTCACCTAATACCTCATCTTCTGCTTTCTGTTTAACTGCCAATTCCTGCAATTGAAAGCAAAAGTTGCATTTATAATTTAACAATTGCAAAAAACAAATTATTTTATAATTACATGTACTGTTGATGCCAATTGCTGAATCTGTGTTATAAGAGATGCTTGTCCAATTCTGGTAAGTACGTTTTCCGCTTGCCTAAACAGTTCTAACGAATAGGACCGGCCATCACGTGAAACGGCAACGCAAAATTCTTGACTGTGTCCCAAATGTAAATATATGAGACAAATATCACGTACTAAATCGTGTGGTTTGAATTCATATTCGGCTAAATCCCTAACTTTAAGTTGTTTTTTCTTGGGTCCAACCAAATGGAGTAAAAAATAATTAAGCATTGCGGCTATTCTATCCACTATAGATGGATGAGTGAAAATGGAACGAATCTCTTGAGTAATTAATTCTAACACATGAATCGTAGAATTCCCCATAACATTATGAAAACGTGCTAACATTCCCATATGTTGGAAATTTGCTTCGTTTTGTTGGCGTTGCTCAGCTGACAATGTTTGAAGTCCACCATTATCTCGAAGTTGTTGCTGTTCGCGCAACCTTGCCATGTACTGTAAATTGTTAATATTGGAATAACACGTTTAACTCAATTTTTTAATATTTACTAACACTTAGGGCTTCATCCAGTAAAAATATTGCGTCATTGATTAGCAAATTAATGAAGCGCAAAAATAGTGGCGGTTGTGTTGATTCCATATTTCCTTCAGCTTCTTGAGCTAGAGTCTATAGCAAGCAACAAGCCATTAGTATGTATAAATACATGTTTAGTAGTTAGTAATACCTTAAAAGCCTCCCGGTGGACTTCAACCTTCCAGATATAATCCATCACCACGTACATTGGTCGTCGATAATTAAATTTCTGTTCAAATGCAACGCTTTGTCCTGTCATCTCAATACTAACAAAAACATTGAGCAGTGTTCCAACTAGTTCTTTAATGTGAGGATGTTCTTTGAATAGCCTTTCTCTGTGATAACTGGGTATGAAAAATAAAACACTTACTTAAGTGTTCACACAAAAATTCGCCCAACTTACAAACCAACTAAAGACGAAAACCTTCCGTCATCTTGATGAGGCATAAGTGCTTCTAACATTTCGGCCAACTTGGCACGTAGGTGAGGATTTTTAACGCGTTCCGAACTTCCCATAAATACAAGAATTAATGACATTAAATGATTCAATTCGGTGCCGCACAACTGAAATTACAAAACATTTAATACTAATTAAAATTTATTTACTCTTAAATCAATTTACTTCCAAATTTTTCGCACTGAAACGTCTCAAAAATACAATAAATTCGGCAATATTGTCTAGAATAAATTCTGGAATACAAGCCAAACAAGATGGAACACTACCGAGTGGAAATGAAAGCGGTTCATAATTAGCAGCAAATCCAGTTGTTGCTAGATGAATTAACCACGTTGATGTCGTTATATGGAATGACAACATTAAGTCCAATGTATTTGGTTCCAACATAACAGCTTTCATGGAAAGATACTGTGACATTCCTCTTTCCATTGACAGTTTTATATTTTGCACAGCATCGGAGCTTTCTCCTCCTTGAGCGCGAGCATCCTCATACATTCTGAAATAGATAAAAAATTAATTCAAACAAACTTGTGTGAATAAACTGAAATTCATGCCTCTGAATTCGTGCTAATTCCTGATTTAATCTAAGGAACTTCTCAAATAATGCATTAAACCCCAAACCTAAACAGCGTTGAGTTAAGAAAAAGCATATGGTTGTGAAGTTGTACGTGTTGCTAGAAACGACTAAATTTTCTCCCTCTGGTACGTTTATTAAACAGGTTTCTTGATGTAAATCTGAAATGTAACATACTCTGAATTATTTCTCAGAAAGAGTTGAATTCAGTTGTCAAAATTTTTCCTTAAAATTGTTAAAACTGCTGTCATACCTCGCAAATATATTCCTCTTAATTTAGCTTCATCGTTTGAAGCAACTTCAGCCATGCAATATGTTGGATCAATTCTTAATAACTTTGTTGAATTTGCTTGGCAAAACGGTTTACATAACCTAAGCAAAACAGCACCCAAATTTAGCATAAAAGCATCAGACACATCAGTACTCAGTAAACTTTGCACGTGAGTCCACAACTTAGCTCTACCTAAAACAATAGTACAATAATTTTAATTTTAATTCACACAATTATAAATTATTTTTATTCACCAGAGTTTGCCTGGAAACAAGAAGATAACCAATTCAGCAATTGGTGCCGAATATCAGGTGAAACGCGAATAAGCCGATTAAAAAATTCGTATAGCTCAGTAATTAAACTTGATATAGGCTAAAGTTATTAGAAACATAAATTAATATATTATAACAGTATTAATAGCAATATTAAATGTACCGTCCACAAATTAGATTCAGTTATGCTATGTTCCTGTTGTGTCCTCTGCGACGGTTGATCAAAAAATTCAAAAGGTCCGAGCTCAGATCGAGGAAGGCATGATATACGAAGAATACTCCCTAAAAGTGTTAATTCAAAACTGTTTCCTAACGTTCTGCTTCTGGGTGTACTATGATTAAGAAAAACCTGTGTTGAAAATAAGTATAACGAATCAAAATAATTATCTGATTTATAGTGTGATCAATTCGCACACTTACTCTTGCTAAACACGGAATTCGCGAGAAAAAGTGGACAACATTAAAATACTGAAACAGCATAGGATCACCTAATGAAGAGTTCTTAAATTTATCTAATAGAATGTCTAAAATAGGCAGACACGTTTCTGCTAGTGAAACTTCTTCTTCCCCTGATTGATTTGCAGATTCGACATCTTGTAAAACGAGTTCCACGAAATCGAGAAATTTATCATGGTGCACTAATAAAAAGTAGAATGCAACTATAATGTTTATACTTAAAGCTGTTTATTAAGGAACATACTTGTAATGTCAGTTTGTTCAAGAAATAGGTCTATAAATTGATGAGCAGTAACTTGGCCTTCGTATATTTCTGGATGACTTAAAACCATCCTTGAATTTGTAACGATAACTGCTTGGGATTCTTTAATTCCTTTTTCATTAGGTCCATGCTTGAAACGTACGAAGCAGTATTTTAGTAAAGAACTCAATATGTTATGTTATAAACTTTTACTATTTCTTTTTGCTTGCAGCAACGGTAATAACATGAATACAAGTATCTCAGTTTACACTTTTCACCAGCATCTTTTTCTGTTGCTTCGTCATCAAAATTTCCTCTAGTGAAAATCACAAACTCTGCGGGATCTTCGAGCATTAATCTCTCAAATACCGCCTAGAAAGTATTACAAATTATTTTCTCTAATTACAGATTTTTAAGTTTTAACTTAACCTCTTCAAGATAGTCTAATTCAAGCCAATCCCTTTCTCCTAATACTTGGCGTAAATCAGTTAAATAAACACATCGAGTGGGTCGGCTAGGATCATTACTTAAAACTGTAAAATATTTTTATTGTTAAATATGTGACAAGAGATCTATAACACACCAAATTTTACCTTTATCTACAGTAATTAAAAATACATTTTCAATAATACTGTTAACGACCGGTTTAGCTATTGCCTCTGCTGACTCTCTTTTTGTACTGTCGCTACTCGATGGCGAGAGGGAAAGGTCTGAGATTGATTCCTGCCTTGGACCGAATAGAATGTCCCGGTGTTGATCAATTTCATTTCTAAACTGTTGCGCTTCTTGTATATTAGAAAATAATGCCACGAATGGATTAGTGCTTAGCTCATCAGCCATTACCACCCAACTCTTTTGACAATCTGGTTGCCAACTATAAATAAGCTTTTGCCAAATCACTGATGGATTAAAATAGCTGGACGTACTTGGCTATTTGTTTTTGATATCAAAATTCTCCCTCAGGTGCCACCATCATAAACACAAACTTAGGCCTAACAAGTTGTGCGTTTCTGCGGGATTTACTTTCGTCAATCTCTACGTTGAGAAGGAAATCATGGTAACAAGAAACAGTTTTGTTTAGTTTAAATAGTTTAATATATTTGCTAAATATTGTCTTTAGAAACATATAATAATTGATTTGCTTTATAACAAATATATCTCATCATCTACAGATAGGAGAAGCGCCATTTTTAAATACTGCTTCATGAATCGATGCCTCAACCAATGCTAGTGTTTTTATTTCGGTCAAGGTCCATAAGACAGGTTCATGGTCCATTAATCCAATATAAACAAGCTGCCAGCTGAAGACAGCATGCCGCTTTAGAGTGTATTGAATGTCACACAGCAATATTATGGAATATTTTCGTGTTTGTGTCGGTTTTTTTCTGGTGCACACTGCAAGTTGCGGAATTTTGTATCCTCAAGATTCTGAAACTAGGGAAACCAAGGAATTAAATGGGTTGTGGAACTTTAGAATCACTCCCCTTTACGATCAAGATAAAGGATTCAAGGAAAAGTGGTATGACTATCCATTGGAGCAGGTAGTAAAATGTTTTCGACTTCATAATCTCTTAAACGAAGTAACTTATTTTCTGTAGACAGGTGAAGTAATACCCATGCCAGTTCCAGCTAGTTTCAACGACATAACGCAGAACAGGACAATCCGTGATCATATCGGATGGGTCTGGTATGATAAACTGTTTTTCCTTCCAAGTGGATGGCAAGACAAATCTAAACGAATTTTTATCCGCTTTGGAAGTGTCCATTACAATACAGTTGTTGTAAGTAAACAAAAATTTAAAAAAATAATAATAAATGCACATATTTTTCAAATTTAATATTTTTCAGTGGTTAAACGGAGTTAATATACTCAACCACACGGTCGGTCATTTACCGTTTCAAGCAGAAATCACCAAATATGTAAAATTTGACTTAATCAACCGAGTGACAGTTGCAGTTAACAATACTCTAACGCCCGAAACAATTCCTCAAGGGAAAATTCAATTTATGAATGATCCGAAAAAGTAAAAATTTATTAACTTAAAAAATAAAGAGTTTTTATATCAAAGTTACATCAAAACTAGGTATCCACCTGGATATTTTATTCAGAGTTACAATTACGATTTTTATAATTACGCTGGTATTCATCGAACCGTTCACTTGTACACGACTCCTAAAACATATATTGATGACATTACAATTAAAACCGACATACTCGATGACAATACAACAGGTAATATGTAGAATTTTATGTCTTTATAAAAATAACGCTTTCGGCTGTAGGAGTCGTATACTATTCAGTACAAGCGTCAGAAGCTAATGCAGCTTGTGTGGTGCAAATATATGACGTTAGAGGTAAACAAATAGCTCAAGTACTGGGATTAAGTGGAAGCATAAAAGTGCCCAACGCGTATTTCTGGTGGCCTTATCTCACTAACTCGACGCCAGGATATTTGTACACATTACAAGTAAATTTGTAGCTGTGACTCGCCGCATACGTAATAAAATACTCTTTTAATTTAATTTTTTATTTCTTATCAAGGTTCATGTTAATTCCGATGTAATTGATATCTATCGGCTAAAAATAGGGATTCGAACCGTATCCTGGAACAATTCAACTTTTATGATAAATAAAAAACCATTCTATTTCCGAGGATTTGGAAAACATGAAGATTCAGATGTAATTTTTTTTTTTATTTTAATGCATTAATTAATTATCTTTCACATATTGTACTTATTTTCAGTTACGAGGAAAAGGACTGGATTTCCCATTAATTATAAAAGATTTTAATTTGCTGAAATGGATTGGTGCAAATTCATTCCGAACTTCACATTATCCGTATGCAGAAGAAATAATGGACAGAGCTGATGCCGAAGGAATTGTAGTTATTGATGAGTCACCTGGTGTTGGCCTAGAGTAAATTTCTTTTTATATAATATTAAGGACTGCACGCGAGTTGACTTAAAGAGCTTATATTACAAAATTCTATGGGACGCGCGAATTCAAATCTTTGGACAAATGTTCTGCGCAACTGTAGACCTACTTCAGTAGCTTATAATTCAACTTGTGTCAACTCTCCATTAACTCAGATACTTGTCAGATTACATTTATTTGTTTGTTTATTGAACAGCAATTTTGATAATCAGCTCTTAAATACGCATATGCAAGTAATGAAAGATCTTTATCAGAGAGATAAAAATCGGCCTTCAGTTGTTATGTGGTCCCTTGCGAATGAACCGAAATCACAAAAAAAACAAGCTGGACCTTACTTCAAGTGATTAAAAATACCTGAATGCGTGCAAAATGTATATGCTAAAATTGAAAACATTCCAGGCGATTAGTTGAGTTGATGAAAACGTTAGATTCAACACGGCCGACCACAGCAGTATTGAACGCTGGATACAGTCAAGATAATGCTGTAAGACTTTTTATTAAACAATTTTAATTCCTTATTACAATTTCTTATTTTAAGGCTCAATATATGGATATTATTTGTATCAATCGGTATTTTGGCTGGTACTCAGATATAGGACAACTGGATTTAATTCGTCATCAAGTTATTACAGAGTATCAAGAATGGCATGAAAAATTTGGTAAATTAGTGTTAATAAGCGAATACGGTTCTGAAACTATACCAGGCTTGCATACAGTACGAATATTATGATTATCTATGAGGTTTATGTTCTAAAAAACTGTGACTCCTTATAGGATCCACCAGTAGCATTTTCCGAAGATTATCAAGTGGCATTCATGACACAATATTTTTCTGCCTTTGATAAACTAAGAAAAGCTGGGTTTTTCATAGGGGAAATGATTTGGAATTTTGCTGATTTCATGACAGAACAAGGAGTTAGTAGGATAAATGGTAATCACAAAGGTGTGTTTACTCGGCAGAGACAGCCGAAGTTTTCAGCTCACGTTGTCAGACTGAGATATTGGGAGTTAGCTCAATTAATTGATAGTTTCAACAACACTCCAATTGATTTAGCATCATTAAAACTGCTGAACTTTAAGAATTCATAAATTGTTTATTTCATATAAAAAAATTTACATTTATAAAAATTGCTTCTTTTATCCAACTATCTATCTATTTGACTGTATTTGACAGAATACAAAAATGTTTAGAAGGCACTAAGATGGTTTTAATTATTAACTCGTAACAATTGACCACAAACGAGAACATCAATTAAAACTATATATTATTGGCAGTTTTGTGCTGATACCCCGTTTAAGCTTGGCTTATAACAACATTTAAATACACATTCCCCTAACAAATTTTTCCATTCGCCCACAATACTTATAAAGCAAGCTCTAACATTCACAACAGATAGCTGTAACAAATTTTTAAGAGTGAACTAAAAAAAAAAAAATAAAAACCGCCAACCCTGCTTAGTGCAGAATACATTTTCTTACATTCTTAGTAATAAATGATACTTAGTAATAAATTCATTGTCATCGTACAACATTTGTATTGTGAGTAACGAATTGCATTCATTCGCGATCGATAAACAAAGCGTCTTTAACTCGTGGATGTTTAGGACGACTGTAAGAAAAAAGAATATTGTACGCGAATGAACAACTTTCTAGGCTTTGACTATAAGAGTGCAGTTAAAAATGATAAAATCTCTGTGATAAAAATACTGACGCATTTACAAAGGCATTTTGGGACATTGTACACAAGTATAAAATAACATTAAAAAAAAAATAATAGACGATTAAAGTAAAAGTGTACGATTTGAAGGTAAAACATTTGATTGATTGTCATGTCGACAATGATGACGATTGCGCATAATTTGCACCACCAGTAATGCCATCGTCTATGAACCTTTCTCTTGCAATAATTCGTTTATGATACATGCTGACAAAATGCAACGCTTTGTACATAAACTCATGTTTCTAAATAGTTATCTTTTTATCCTAACTTTTGTTTGAGGATGGTTAAGAGTTTTAATTCTCTTATATAGTGAGTGAGCAATCTCTTATTATATTTAATAAATATCAAAACCAAACTAATTCCAAATAATAGGCATGTGTTCTGTACCAGAAATTACAAAAATATATTTTATAATTCTATTACAAATATCTATTTACTTAGTAGCAACTAACATAAAACTACCCACAAAAATATTACACCATAAATCTCTAGTGTCATATAAGCGAGCAGTAATATATTTTTCCATCAAAGTAAATACCATCAAGTACTGTGTTTGCCTGACACGCGTAATATATTTGGTAGTATTTCGTTTGACATTTCAGCAAGGATTCGTAATTCATCACTAATAATAATATTGGTTATTCTATGTTAATGATTGTACCAATTTTAACGATAATACTTATACCAATAAGTAACTTGATGTTAAAACTAATTTTTATAGTAATTTTTTTATTACCTCTACTGGTATATTTATTCGTACCAATAGTAAAATTTCATTTTAATATAAGTAAAGTGATCGATGTAGCAAAAGTTGTAGATGTAGTATTTCTATCTGAATTACCCAAAAAAATGAGAAAAGGTGAAGTTAAAATATATTGGATCAAATGATAATCAATCAAATGTTATATCATACGCATCAAAGAGATCGGCAATGCCCTCTCCATCAGTTAAACTAAAAGCGTAATCTTCCTCAGAGAGAGGCGGCTCTAAATTTAAAAATGTTTGCATATCTATATTTTGATCTTCAGTTTGCAGTTGAAAACTACGACTACCCATTGGGCCCAAATCGTCTTCTTCGGAAATGAACATGTGTTTTAAGCACGGGTCACTGCTGAACTCACCTAAAATTATATCACATAACAATTTTATTTCACTGTTTTTGTACTAATCCTAAACCATAATTTATAAATTTTAACGTTACATAGATATCCAAAATTATATTAGAAACCAAGACGAATAAATTGACATTCACCTCTGAAACTATCTTCAATAGATTCAGCAGTCCTGTCATCAAAAAAGTTTGATGTCGTATCTGAATTGTGTTCGTCTTCGGGACAAAGAAACACCTCGATTTCCCCATTGTTACTTTTTAACCACATTTGAAGGGCCTGTAAAATAATAGTTAAGTCATTAGTTTTGAAACAATCCCTTTCTCATAAAATATTTTAACCTTTTGTGGCTCGGGAACTTCTAAAGTCGTTTCGGCGGGTGCTTTAATCGCTATCACAGTTTGGTCGTTGAATAGTTTAATACTGCGGATGTCTTGATATGTAACATACTCAAAGGTATTTTGGAATTAAGTTTAAACATGAGAATGTTTGAGATTATTTAGGAATTAAAAAGGATATTCTTTATCTTGATCGCTCATTAATTTTATATCCAGTTTCGTACTTCGAATCAATTCATCAAGTCGATTTTCTTTAGCCTCCAAATCGGCTAACTCTGAACTAAGGCCACTTTGAAATTCGGAACCGTTACTTGTGTTATTAGCGCCACTGGAAGACCAAAAAGAAATTAATTCAAAGTATATTGACTTATAACTGTTTAAAATTACAGCCATTGAATGTTGTTTTTAGATTTTTTCTCTATCAGGTTAATTCCTTCTAATACGTTAGTGATGTCATAAATTCTACGTTTTTGTACTTCTAATTGGTTGGCAGCTCTATTTAAGTCTAATACCTAACAAAATTAAAATCATGTTAAAATTTGTAAGTAATATTTATGTGTTAACTAATATCTTTTTACCCCATTAGGTGCACTACATAATAACCCAACAAATTTCTTTGTTAAAAGACCTAATGAAGTATCAAAACGGGATTTTTCCTGAGGAGATTTGGCAACTGGACAACGAAAAAGTAAAAAAAAAAAAAAATTATTATAAAGTTAAAAAAAAATAAACAAAATAATAATTCTTACCTTTGGGACTACTAAACGTAGATGATGTTGATGATGTAGTCCTCTGTCGTTTAAACTTTGGGGTTTTAAACACATCTTTATCATCTAGATTTAAACGTCGTTTAACATTCTATAAATAACCAAGAACAATACAAAATTTTATCATAACACACTAAACAATGTGAAACGAAAACAATAACAAAGCGAAACAAAAATGCCCCTATTCAATGATCACCTGTTTCATTCATTCGAGAGCTTTAAACTTTTATTTACCTCTTGTGTCTTGGTTTCAGGGGTAGGTTTTGTCGGCGTCGCTAAGTATAAATGATCCGGCGTTTGTCCATACTGATCCATAAAAGCAGATGTAGTAGTTTCATCATCTTTAGAAACTGATGTCACCGTGAACGTGAAACCCAACGCAGCGAAAACATCTGCGGAGTCATTCGCGGATGCGGAGATATTTACGGCTCTATCGCGACCTCGTCCTCGACCTCTGCCACCCCTACTCCCACGACCACGGCTTCGATTCGAACTAGACAATCCCCGAACTCGAGGCATCCTTTCTTCTCCAATTGTTTTTTCCCTGGTCGAAGTTCAGTCTAGTAATACAGGAAACGAACAATGGAAGTAGAACCGCATTCGGTATCGATCTAACTCAATCCAGGGCCAAATTGAAGCCATCTAAAGATAATTTAATAAAGATCGAACCTTATTCATTCCATATTTTCCATTCGCAAGCGTAGTTTAAGGTCCTAAAAGCCAGATGGCGACGGATTCCGACGGGCTTTCACGGCCCTCCACTGCGCGGCGACCACCGATTAGCACTCCATCAACATGCTGTTGCTAGGTTCACAAAGAAGCTGAAAGTTTTGGCGCGAAGTTGTATTTCCCGCGAAACAGGAGCAGATGGTAGAATCAGGAACATGGATTTCGTATAACTGGTGAGAGTTTCTTATAATTTTTATGTCATTTAAAGAAGTTGGCGAAGTTAAGTTTGAAATATACCTTAGCAATTTGTGCCAGCAATGATAACATCACGAGTAGTTTCAATTATTTTGATTGAAATTGCCCTATTACTGATTTTTTAAAAATTTTATACTACTTTTAAAATTAAAGTGACCAATTGGGTGAACTTAATTGTATCCGTGACAATAACAGATGATGACCGTCATTTTTAGTAGTAGTGTGGTCATCCGAACGGTATGCTGTCCAATACAATACATCAGACAAGGGTGAAATGGTTTTTTTTTAAAGAAATACTATTGCAATGGGTGGGATTTAATTTCCGTAGTGACGTATAAATGGCTGGGCGGTACGCTCAGATGCCACCATCTGTCGAGAGCATTAGAAAAAAGTTTATATACGTGCGCTGCAGTAAAGCTCTCGTTGACGCGCGTTTGAATTATCAAGTGGGTAGCCACACCACTTAGCTAAATTTGTCCATTTGCCGTTTCACAAAACCAAGTATAAATTGTACAAGAAATAACAAGAACAAAATCATTTAATGACTGGAACAGTAATGACTTGACTAAAGAAAAATGATGATAAGATGAGGCAGAAATTAAGTCCCTATATACTGACTTTTCATGAAAAATTATTTACTCTTGTATCAATTAATAAACACGATTTAAATTTACTTGCAGCATGAGATAACGTCAAAAAGGGTCTTATGTTTTGCCAACATAACGATTATCTAGAGAATCTGATATCCAATTAAAATATCATATCTCTATTTACTCAACCTTGCAAAAAGTTTAGTGAGGACATTATAAAAATAGTGCCTCGAAACAAAATGTGTTGCATTTCAGAAAATATTATGCAGATTATTTATCTGTATAGTAATGTATGGAGGATTGTTGTGGTGGAGACAAAATAAGGTGGGTTATACCATAGCTTTGTGTGAGGCCCTTGGTTGTCACCTTTGCATATTAAAAGAAAAATAATCAAATAAATACTTTGCATTAATTGGTATCCTATTAGGGAATAAACTCATTTTATGCAACCATCCCATAAACCTTACCCCTAAGTCTGGTTTCATGGAGCAAATAAGTAGCAATTCTCCGGATTCAAGGGCAGCTGCCCCTCACAAGTCAGTTATGCATCTGTCTGAATTTTATTGTATGAATGAAGAGATAGATTTATAGGATGCTATATTTAATTTCTGGTCAAAGTTGATTGCTGTTTCAACACGATGGGATTTTATTGCACGATTTTTGGTAGCCTAGACACAATACTCTACAAAATATTTATTAACAACCTATTAAGCTTTTCTTAGCTTACTTTGAAAGTTTTTGAACCCTTTAGTTAGAACTTTGATCGCCCGCTACAATTTTTGAAATGGCGTATAACAATATTAACATCATTAAAAGAGGAAATAAAGTTTGAATACTTTTTAAGAGATTATTCAATGATGATTAAATGAAAAATAATTTATTTTATTTACTGGTCCCTTATTATTATTAAACTTCTTCAAATTTAATGTTGAAATTCCTTGGGAATAAGCGTTGAACTGTTGGAATAAAAAGGGGTTGCTTTTACGAACATTGAATTAACTGTAAGTCAAAGATTAATAATTCCATCATCTCGTCGCCAATTCTTGCAAGATAACAAACTAAATAAAGTGTTCATGCTTTCAGACTCATACCATTCTTCGCTTTTCAATCGTTTCCTCCACATTATCGTTAAAAAAAAAACCATGTTGAGCAAAAAATCTGTTTGCACAATTCTTATTTTGACAATTGGTGCATTTTATGCTGCCAATTCCCAGTGTACTCTTGGTATATCCATTAATGTTGGTGTGGTTACCAGTGAGATTTGCTGTTTGCTGACCTCCTGCATCCAACAGTTGCTCGACGTTCTTAATTTTGCAATTGTCCAGTGCAGTGGACATAATGCGGTTGTTGTCGCTCTGCAGACTATTCTCACAAGCGTCACTCATCTGGTGTCTGGCGTTGTTATAACTACTGTTATTCAACTGCGAGCATTGGTAATATTTTAAAATTAATTCCACTTTTTAAAATAACAAATTTTTTTTTTAGTTGTCTTCGTTGCTCCTTATTATAGCCTCAGCTTTGATTACAATTGAGGGTTTAATCGCCACCACTAGCGGAGCTGTTAATGCGGTCTTGATAACGGTCAAACTAACTCTTGTCTGCGCGCAAAGTACATTGACCCTGTGCAATGGCTTGATTTGAACACGCTTTAAACTGAAAATCGCCTTGATTTCATGAAATCTTTGTATTTTTTTACTTGTTGTATGCAAAATATTCAGGAATAAATTTTTAGATAGAAAAAGTTTAATTTTCAGCTTCAAATGTTTCTTACTTATTCGCAATCACAAAATAACATCATACAATGAGTTAAAGCACACTATGCGTTAATACAAAAATACACTAGCATAAAAAATTAAATATATATTGTAGTGCTTCAGCAACTATTTTCATAGACATTTTTGTTTTGTTCGGATAGCAGTTCTCTTTGTAGTTGAAATATTTTCTGCATTAGTTGTAACCCATTTTCGATCAGGAGAACACGTTTTATATTTTTTTCAAATATTTCTTCTCTTATTTGGGCGTACGTTTTACTACAAAAAGTAAACAAAATTAAATAAAACGCGCCGACGACCTAGTAACAGACCTAGTAACAGCTATCAATCCATTTAGATATGATTGTGGAAGATTTGCAGTGTCAGACATATCCTTACCCTAGAAATAAAAGAAATTAAAACTTTCCACATCAAATAATTGCTTACCTTTTTCTGGTCATAAACCCATTTCAACTTATCTAACTCACAACTCATTTGATGGTTAATATACTTCAGTGTTGTCAACGCGTTATGTAGGTACTTAGAATAATCATCTTTACATTGATTCAAATTGGAGTCAAAAAGTTTTTTCGTTTGCACCTGTGGGTAGACATTTTTTAAATTTTTTAAAATTAGTTTTACAACAAAAATGATTTTAAAATGTTTATTTCCATTTGCATTTCAATGTTACATTATTGTGACTTTTAATATAGGACCTGACAGTATGTTTATCAATGTTTGGGCATTTATAGATATTTAGAAATTCTAATTTAATTTTTCTATGCAATAACTCCATTACTACTGCTGTAGTTAAAGTATTGCAATACATTATTTTGAATTTAGTTAAATGAAAGAGAGGATTGAGTTGAAGGATAGAAAGAAATGTTTCCTCCTTCATCCGTAAACCTACAATTTCCAACTCTTCTAAATCAAGGCAATTTTGCATTAATAATTTAATCTGAAGTTGCTCTCCAACTATCTGCTCATCCACATTGTAACTAAATATGTGTAAATTAAGAATTTTTAACTTTCTAAATGGAATTTCACAATCTTTTCTCGTATAATTTTCAATCTGGGAAGAAAATGAACCAGACAGTTCAAATTTAATTAAATTCGGACATGCAACTCCAAGAGGGATCACTTGAATGTTCTCAACCTGAGACAAAACCAAAGTAGTGAAATTTGCGCCAATGTTTGTCAAAAGTGGTAAATATTGAGTAAAATTAACAATGCATTCTGTTCTCACACAAAACTCTTCAAGGTGATCCCAAGAAGTTTTCACCAAATAAAGATCATCTGCAGGACAGCTACAGTAAATACTAAGTTTACGTAGTTGTGGACAAACTTTTCCCAAGACGAAAAAATCTTTTTTTACCAAAACGTCAATGACCGGAAACCATAATTGCGTCAATTGCAAAATTGGAAAATTGGAAGAACCTCCTTGCCAATCCCTTAATAGGTCAGCTAATGCCTTATCACACTCAATATTTCGCAAACTCTTCAAATTTTCTATTGCAATTAAACATCCTTTCTTGGTAACTTTTTCTATCCCTCTAATTGCGAGACATTCGAGTTTACTACCCCTTGACTTTGAATGACAAAAACGTCTGATTCCTTCATCAGTTACTTTTGCTGCATGAAATAGTTGAAGAATTTTCAACTCTGAACAACTGTTGCCTATTTCTTCTAAAATGTCGTCATCGCAACCTTGAAATTGTAAATCAACAATTTTTGGTAGATTACCAACTAAATTCTTTACAATTGCAGCATCGACTTCCTGAGAACTCATATCCAAATGGGTTAATTTCTGTTTCAAATTAAAAAAAAAATATTTAGAAATAAATAAAATTTATTTTGTATAAATTTACTTTGCACGTTATTAATTTCACGGTATCGTTTATACCGTGTTCCTT
>JAQGAS010000272.1:0-66799 GCA_034686365.1 Pachymerium ferrugineum | reverse complement strand
TCGGTAGTTCTAATAATGGCCGCAGTTCTAACAATAGTGGCGCGTCGGTACTGCCAGGTGGATTTATTTCCGGTTCCACCTGGCAGTACCGCCACCATTGTTAGAACTGCGGACATTATTAGAACTACCGAAGCGACTTCGCCCCATTTAGTGTTGTGGGAGGTTGTGTAAACACTACAACACAAACTCGCAACACACTGAAAAGAATTTACAACTCGACACCATTCCAACAACAGAACAAACTGTACCGCTGTGGATTTGTGTATAAACACAGCATTCTGATTTAAACAGCCTACAAGATACAATCTCACAGCAGCACAGGCAACCTAGTGTTGGGTTTTGCTGCACTGAAACAATTTAAAACGCAATAGAGTAGATTCTAGTATGATAGATTGCTTGTACTGTTGATAGTGTTGATCACTCAATCCCGCGATAGAACAAACAGTTGACATTTCAAACAATGAAGTGTACTGAGTCATGGATATTACACTGATGACAGGGAAAATATTGCGATACGTCTGCAAAAAAAATCGAATAAAAAAGTCGATATTTTTTTCCTTGCAATTACAAAACTTGTACACAATAACAATCCTTCAAACTTTTTTCTTTTCCTGGTAACATTTTCAAGTGGAATTTAGCGATACCGGTCGTGGTTTTTAATATTTCCTCTCCCAACCAAACTACGAACCCCACGATGCGAGCAATTTACTTTTCCTTGAAAACGGTATATATATTTTTTTTCATCCACATTTTTTCTTCCTTCGTCTACCTTTAATGACGCCTCGGAGAAACTTTGCAACTGTTAGGTCCATTTGTGAGAAACGAGTTCTTTTCTGCGGACTATAAAACAAGCCTCGTGGAGGGAATTAATTGCTTCTAGGGCAGCGGGAGTTTTGCCTCTCTCTTAGAAGCGCCATCTACTCTTACGACGCTCGCTTTAATTGATGTCGCCTCTCCTTTGCGCTGTAAATATTGCAAATTGATATGAAAAGCAATTAATTGATTTGAATAAAAAGGGAGGGGGATAGAGGGTGAAGGGGGAATTGGTTGAAAGCTTTTGAATAAAGGATTCGAAGCGTCGTTTCTTTTTGGGTCAATAAAACTAATTTTTTCCATTTTTTTCGTTTTTATTTAATTCTTGTGTCAGCTTTTCCATTTCTGTCTCCTGATGGGGCAGATATTGAAGAAAGAGATAACAAATTTATCGATTTGAGATTTTGACTCGATTTTTAATCGATTTTTTGAAGTTACTGAAATTGAAAATTTTTTGTCTCAGCCATTTACCCCTTTACTGCCGTAAAATTTTATACAAACCCTTTATAAACCCCTACTTTTGATCCTTAACTCAATATCTATTTTTACAACCCAACCCTCCCATTTCTGTCATCTTAACATTCCTTATTTCACCATTTTGGTCTAACTTTTACCCTCACTTTTCATTCCCCACATCCAAACCCCTATTTTTCATCCTCTCCAAAACTCCCACACCCCCATTTATTATCACACCAATTTTATTCCCCTCTACCCTCATTTTTGACACATTCAACTTTTACCCTCACTTTTCATCTCCCACAAACTTTGCCCCCCATTTTTTACCTCTTAACAACTTTCTCTTTTCTACTTCATCCTCTAACTTTTAACCCCCATTATTATCCCCCATAATTACAACCCCAAACTTTTATCCCCCACATTTTGACTCATCCCCTATTTTTTCTCTCCATTCCAATTCCCCATCCACCACCATCACCATACACAACCTCAAATCCCCCTCCTTCCATTTCCCTTCTCAACCCCCACTACTCGACTCCCCTCACCATGAAATAACTGCCCACACAAGAAAATTGCAATTGATTTCCAACACAGGAGAAAATAAAATGCAGAAAAATGTGCACCCCTAAACCCTGAGTGGACGTGTTTTGCAGGAAGAGAAAGACTGGGGGAAACGTGCACTTTACGATCCAATTCACCAGCGCCAAGATGAAGTTGTAACGAATTTGGATTTGGAAAAGACCAACGATAGATTTTTGTTTTCATACTACTTTTTATATGTATCATTTAATCGAAACCCCTACCCCTTTAAAATTGCATGTATCCAATCCTCCGCCTCTTCCTCCCTGTCTAAAGATATTTATTTATTCATTAAATAAAATATTTATAAAATAAAAAAATATTTTTATTACAAGGAATCCACTGAGGGGGAGCGTGTTTTAAAGGGGCAGTGCTTGGGTTTAGGGACTTGCTAATTTCTATTGGGTAACATTTACTATTATAAAATGAGATTCAATGCCAAAATTTCAATTTTAAAAGTTTTTACACGATTTAATTTAATTTAATTTACAGTATAAGTAACTTGTTATATTTATGACGTTACGCGTTTTGTATTAGCGTTGCAGCTTTGTTCGTTAGACTTAATTCTTACTGCTATTAAGATCAGTTCATAACTAGAATTAACCTAAGTGGACTCAACCCTGCTTACAAAAAATTGTCGTGTGAACAAATTGTCATCACGTCACGTTAAGTCTGGTGTAAACTGACGTGATGCACATTATTATGTCTATAAGCAACCCTACATTAAAGTCTGATGTGAACTTGCATTACTGATACTGCATTACAAGCTGTGCGATGCCATTTGTACTTCACTTTCAAACCCTAGTGACAGCATTGTCAACTTACCAAACAAAGCGGGGATAAGCATTTTAATAATTCATAAAAAGATTTCTGACGACCATTTTGACATTCAAATTTTATTCAATTTTAAACCAACATCCACACATAAACCCATAACTAACTAAAACTAATAACCCTTACCACGTCCCCTTTAAATTAACTTTTTTTTCCCCTGCCTAAAAGCGCAGGTCGTGCTACTAACTCTTCTTTTGAGTGGATTTATGGGTGCAGCAGCTCGTAAGACCAGAGCCCACTTGTCACCTGTTCTTTTTCGGCGATGCCATTGCGCTTAGTTCAGGTGTAAAGTGCTTTCATTTGTCAGTAGCGGATGAGCACAAGCAGACACAGCATCATCATCATCAGAAATTTTTGCCGCTGCGCCTTTTCTCCAGGGTGTGATGATGATGTGCTTTTGACCCAATCAAATCCTTTTGTTCTCTTTCGTTCCGTTTGGCTGCATCACCCGTTCTCCCACCCCCTCTAAAAAATTGCACGTTGCAATTAATGAAGAGACGAGAACTGCGTTACCTCATATCCAATTAAAAACTGCCCACTCCAAGATGAATTTATCCCCCCTTTAGTTACACAAGTGAAATATCTTGGTTTTATGCACCCCTTTTTCTTTTTATTTTCTTGGAATGCAATAAAGTTAAATTGCGGAAAATTGCGTTGGGAAGCTTAAGATAGTCGTTTGTGACATGGGAAATTTATTTGGATGAGTTGGTGATTAAGGGGGAAAATGTTCTTAATGTGTATGTATGGTCTTTGGGCATTATTGGGGAATGCATTAAGGCATTGCTGGACTTGCAGGTTAGTTTTTCCTTGTGTTTTGTGGGGTAATGATTGGAAGTATAAGGAATGTGGGGGTTAAGGTTGGTGGATTCAAAATTGGAGATTTCTAATTGGAAGTTGTTGCTTGTTGGGATTTGGTGAAATGTGAGGTGCTTGGGTGAAATGAGTTTAAGGTGAAATGTCAATTAGAAATTGTAATTGGGGGTTTGGGAGTTGGAGGGAGAGAAATAGAGAATTGTAGTGTTGAATTAATTATCTTTGTACAGTTTTTTTTTTTTTTTTTATGAGATTTAATTTTTCAGTGTTAGAAGCAGGTACTGGGTGTTGCATAGTAAATGCAGTAGATCAATTCCTGCATCACAGATAGCTGCACTGTTGCAAATTTATTAGTTAACTTTCCTATTGTTTGTACTTTAGATTTGTGCAATAACTTTGACACTATTGTAAAGAGAATTGTTTAATGCAGAGTTAGAGAGCTTATATGCAGGCAATTCTTGCAGCAAGGAGAAGCAAAGTTGTTTCTTCTGCATAAATGATTATGCATATTTTAAGACTGCTGAATTGCAAAGAAAAAATACCAGCAAAAGCGTTAAAACTTACCACGGTAATCACATTACAAACACCCCTGAATACAATTCATGAATTTTAGCCCAACTCTACAATAATATTTATGACATTAATTACTCTGCAACTTTTTCTTAACTAACTCTTGCAACAGATGTTTCATTCTTTCGACTGAACAATTTTCAATACTTCCCTGCAACGACCTTAAAAACGCAACATTAGAGACACATTACATAATTTGTCATTAGCTTCAAGACATAAATCACCCTGCAATTTAGCTAAGCATTGCCATAAACATTGCTAATTTGTTTCAAATTTTAGCCTCTGCATTCCCTGTATTTAGCAACCTAGGTATTCCATACCTATTAACACATCCTTAAACGCTGTGCATAATTTAGCAGCCCCTTGTCGCAGGAATTGCCTGCATTGCATCTTTTTTGTTTGTAGCCATTAAAGGCTATGCTGTGCATAAGTTAGCTGCCCCTTGCTGCAAGAATTGTCTGCATTGCATCTCTTCGTTTGGAGCCATTAAATGCAATGCTATGCAAAGCTCTGCACTTTGCTGCAGAAATTGTGTGTATTGCATTCTAGCTGTTTATCAATCCATTATTTGCCCAGCACTTCTAATGAACTATTACCCATTTTTTTGGAAATCCAAACACACTTTAAATTTAAAACCAATTTATAAAACATTATAAAAAGAAAGTTCAAATTTCAAATAAATTAATTAAATCAAATAGAAGTATTTTCAACATTTTAAAACCAAATTATTAAAAGAATATTATAAGTAAAAGAAAGTTCAAATACCAAAGAAAATTAATTAAATCAAATACAAGTGTCTTCAACATTTTGTAAAATTTATTGACACAACCAAACCTAATCGTATTCCAAAGGGGAATCAAAATGATGCACAACCACAAACCATTTAAACAAATTTCCTCCTATCAACATTTTTAAAGCTGAACCTTTAACCTTTCAAAAATCTCTAAAACTTAACCCTAACATTTTCAAAAACATGCTACAAATCACTTTTTTTTCTACAAACCTAAACTAAATAGAAGGGCCATCCACCTCGTGTCGAATAGGGCAAACTAGTTTGTGTGTAGAGGAGTAAGAAGAATTTTTTTTTCTCTTTTTCTTTTTATTTGCCCGAATGGTGGGGTCTGATGGTGATTTATTCGCGAATACATGGCAAAAAGAATAGGCCTTATCGGCTTCCTTCCATTGACTTGATTTATGCGCCAACCATTCTCCATACATTCACATTTCCAGACATTGCAAGTTTGCTAGGCTACGAGACGTGAATGGGATTATTTTACGTTTTTCACGTAATCCCCCCTTCTTCTACTTGGGGTTGGAGAATTGTGCCTCTCCTTGTTTACACAATTGGGATCTATAGGTGCATACTAAGAAAAAAGAAATGAAATAAAGAGTGTTCTGGCTGGGTGGTGTGTTTTTCACTTTTTTCTTTGGGGGTTGTGGCTTATTTATTAGGGTGTAATAACCCGAAGAGGTTTCTGGTGACTGGTGACGCGTGAAACCTAAGTATTTTTGTGATGTTTTAAGGAAATTTGTATTATAAGTTTAAAGGGAGTTGATTTGATTAAAGAATAATAGTGGTAAGGTTAAGGAGAAATTTCTGATCTAAGGGGAATTATAAGTTAGAGTAAAAAATTGCTCTATGTAACTGTATAAGAAATGCTATGCATGTGCCGTAATGCAATAGAAACAATTCCTGCATTTGTTATTTGGCAGAGAAATTAGTAGTTGCAGAATATTCAATGGTGTAAGAATCAAGTGAACAGTGGAGTCAATGCAGGCAATTCCTGCAGCAAGGGGTAGCTGGTTGGTTGCATGGTAAATAATGCAGTGCTGGCTTGCTAGATTGTAATGCAGGCAATTCCTACAGCAAGGGGTAGCTGGTTGGTTGCACGGTAAATAATGCAGTGCTATGTGCTAGCTTGCTAAGATTGTAATGCAGGCAATTCCTGCAGCAAGGGGTAGCTGGTTGGTTGCATGCTGTGTAATGCAATGCTACTGTGCTTCAATAAAGGCAATTCTGCCATGGTAAACGACTTAAATGTTGCAAATTAATCAATAATTTGCAATTGGAAATATTGCAGAAAGATTTTACATGTCTGCATTGCTACCTGTTGATAATTTCATCCCCCAAAATATTTAAAGGCAATCTTACACTTAACTTGAAGTCCTCATTTGCCATTTTAAAAATGGTTTTATTCTAAATTTAAAGTTTTAGGTAGCTCAATGATTGTAAAGCCATAAAAATTAATTTAATCCCCACTTCCGGTCGGCTTGTAATCACCCTTTAATTTCCATCTTTTATGTAGCGCGCCACCTTTTGATTGAAGTGAAGGCAAACACACGCAATTGCCATATTTTTTCTTTGCTCTCGGCATCAAGGTGTTAACTTTATGTACACAGGGGGTTGAGTAAAGAATTAGTGGCCGTATTTGGTTAGCGAGGAAATGTGCAACATGTAAAAGGATCAAAGGGGATAATCAGGAGGGGAAATCCCCAAGCCCAAAGGGCCGGTCGTGTTGAGGCCATTGCGCACGGATGAAAATTCATTTGCAGCTCGACCGAACGAAATAATCGCTTTTCGTCTTGGTTGCATTGCGACTCATCCTTCAAACCCATTTGCCCAACTGACTCAACCGGGCACGAAATAAAAATTCCTGGCACACTTTATTTTTAACCAAAAAGGTCAACCTTAACTGCATCAATTGTAAAGAAAAACTTTTTCTTTCTCCTCTCTACTTGCCAATTACTTCAAAAAAACACTTTAAATCAACAAAAAATTCTTGTTCATGTCAATCCAACGCCATTTATGCAGAATTGCATGCATTAGTACGTTGCTAGCAGTAATTTTTCTCATTCATAATGCTAGAACAGGGCACTTCCGGTTAGGTGAACGTGGAAATTTTGAAATCAGAAATTGAAAAGTGGTTTCTGATAACCAAGTGGGCAGTAAAAGTAGTAAAAGATGGCGCTATTAAAATTTTAACACTAAAGTGAGGGTGCCAACTCAACCGGAAGTGACCTTTAATACACTGTTTAGTCACTTTTAAGCCGTAAAAATAACCAAACCTAATGTTCTCACCCAAAATTGGTCTTAAACCCTTTAAACATCCAACTTCCGGTTAAGTGAATGAAAAAAACTTTGATACTTGCTTTTACAAGTCAAGAAATATCAGCAAATTCACTCAACGAAACCAAAGATGTCGTTCCAAACAATTTTAACGTTAAGCAGTGTTAAAACTCAACCGGAACTGGACCTTTTAGACAATTACCACCCCTAAATCATTAAAATAACACACAACTCTCAAACTTGTTTTGCCCTAACCAAGCTCAATGTAAGGCCTAATCATAAAATTTCTCGAATCCCCGAACCACCGCTTTTGAAGCCATACCATTTTTTAGTGCCCACTCAATTAGGGCCGTCCAATTAAACAGGTGCCCAGTGGGGTTTTTATCCTTAATTAAACGCAACTTAAAATTAACAGAAAATTTTTTGAATAAAAAGAGATTTGTATTTACTTACTGGGAACAATTTTAAGTGGGAATGAAAGCTTAAGTCATTGAAGCAAACAAGAATTTTATTCGAGGAGTCCAAAAAGACGTCGTCGGACTTTTATTGGCGCGTTGAGACACTTTTGGCGTTGAGAGTTTGCAGTGATTTCACAGCTAATAGATAATGGGATTGTCGCACTGAGAGGATTTGAGTGTAAACTGCAGGCAATTTGTGTTTTCATCGATCAGTTACCAGTTTTGTTTACCTCATTTGCATGGAAACGACGAGTCGCTCTCGCACTTTGATGGTCCTCTCGAATTTGCATAAAGGAACAGTTTTTAGCATTTTTTTTCTTCTCTTTCTCCCGTTCAGGTTATTGAGAGGATTTTCAGATTTACTCGACTTAAAAGTATGGAAAAATTGCGAGTGTTAATATTGCTAACAGGAGTAATGGAATAGGCAGAAATCTTATGAAAATCTCAAGATTCTGGTTATTTGGTTATAAGATTTCTGAAAAAATCTTATTTAAAGTTGAGGTTTTGAAGTTTGAGATTCTGGATCTCAAGATTTAGATTAATCGATGCGAGAGATTTAGCAATTATTTGAATCGAGCCAAGAGAATCGAACAAAATTCAAGATTCTGGATAAGATTCTCAAAAAAAAAAAGGTTCTTAAAAAATGTAATTCAAGATTTGGAAATCTAGGGATTTATATAAATGAGAAATTCAAAATTTACAGTATTAGCCCTCTAGTAGAACATGAAACCTCGAAAACAAATTTCTCCAATACTAAAAATGATAGTTAATATTTGAAAAGAAAACTAAATCTCGCGAAATCTCGCGTGAATTTTGTTTCGCCTAAGTATCCCACTACCTAAGACAATAGTGGCACCACCAACTGGAAAATGCCACTAACATTATCCCATTAACGAAATAATTTGACAAAAAAACATACTGCGAGATCTCGCGAGACTAGTTATTAAAGCTAGGAAAACAATTAACTCACTGGCAAAAAAGCTAGTACTAATAATTGCCGTTCACACTTCCGTTTCAAGCAGCAAAACAATGTGAATCATTAAACTATAAATAAACTGCGGCTAAACAAGACGCACTAATGCTAAAATGAAGCAATTTCTTGTCAACACTTGCGTGTATATGACTTAGCCACTCGTAATTAATGTTTATATACTTTTGTTCTTATTACAGATTTGGAGTATGAGGCAAGACACTAGCGTGCACGATCTACAAGCACACAGTAAAGAAATTTATACGATTAAATGGAGTCCCACAGGACCCGGCACTAATAATCCAAATATGAACCTAATATTAGCAAGGTAAGTTGAAACCTCACATTCACACGCCCAGCACATTAAGTTACAAGTCCAATGTAGAAAATGCTTCATTTCATTGCAATTGGAGACGTCAGCTTTGCTCGGCTTCAGTTTGCGCTAATCGAATATTGATCCAATATTACAATCTTGTTTGTTTTGATGGAGGTTTAATATTTTTAGAATTAATAAGTATAAGATATTGATAATGCAATGTGACAAATTTCGTAATGGGAAAGAATGATGTCAATTTAAACTATACAATTAATTATAAATGTGTCTTCAGTGATGATTGGTAGTGCCTGTAAGCAATAGTTTGAATCTAGTTTTGTTATCATGCGCTTAGTCATGTTCAGCTGTCAGCCTTAAGGGCTTAATTTACAGATGGAACTTTAATTATGCCAGTTTAAAAAAAATGGATTGGAGAGGCAGAGATAAAGTTTGACTAAAGTTGCTTACTGTTAGTGGGGTAAAGATTTGAGGTAGCAGCTAATTTAGCAAAAGTTAGATTATAAGATTTTATAAGTTAGGAACATTTTTCTGTTAAAATTGGATTAAGTTTTTCATTTTTGGAGTGAAGTCAAATAAGTCAAGCTTAAAGCTCCTCGAAGGGCCTTGCACTAACTTACTTAGTGCAATATACGGAACGCGAAATGGGGTTGGTGCCCAATTTAGGGACAAAACTGTCCACTATGCGCCGCATAACCGGTTCATTATTCACGCGGTTTCAACCGGTCCCAACTTCCACTTCCGCTTTTACGATGCATGGCAGGTGTATAGCTTAGCGGAAGTGGAAGTTGGGATCGGTTGAAACCGCATGAATAAGGAACCGGTTATCGCCTACTTTGCCTATGCGGCGCATGGTGGACAGTTTTGTTCCTAAATCGGCCACCAACCCCATTAGACCATAGATTGTTTTCTACTTATGCAAATCTCTGTAGCTAAAGCAGTTATCTCAAGTTAGCAGATGCTAGTTACCGTACATAAGCATTATTGCTAAAATGTTAACAAAAAAGGGGTTTTGTTAGTAGAAAATTAATGACTGATGAAAATTTTAATTGATAAAATGAAGTAAAGGTCAGTACAAATTTTTAATTAACATTTGATTAGCAGGTTAATAGAGTAGATTTTCAGGCTACACTAGCAGCTGTTGACAAATTTTGAGTTGGAATTGCGGGTGGATGTTTTAGTAACATGTGGTTGATGCGTTGCAGTCTGATGAAGCGGCCTGGGAGAAAATTCCCGGAAAACCTCAGATGTTCAATTGTCTATTGTTACATGTGTCTTTGTCACTTTGAAACCGCCAAATGGCAACTTTTCCTACGAGATTACCGCAGCGCCAATTGCTCAATTATTCGCCTTACTTGACAACTTGAAACCACTGACTCTTTTCCAACAACCATTTCTTATTATTTTTATTATTCCTGGAAGACTCCAACTTTTAGCTTTATTTTTGTATTACTTAAAGACCTACTTCTGGTTAACAAATACTTTACGAAGAGCAAACTTCCGGCTTAAAGTGGTCTTGAAGTTAAACCGGAAGTTAATTTCTTTCACAAGTTTAAGTATCACAAATGTAAAATAAGCACTTAATACATTTTCTAAAATTTTTCTTAATTTATTTTTTTTTTATCTCGGAAATTTCTTTATCCTACGAAGTCGGAAGTGGAAATCAATTTATCTTTTCTGTATATATATAAAAAAAAAAAAGTGGAAGGGAGGGAGGGAAGTGTGCGAGAGTAAGTTGAAGATGGGATTGAAAGAGTAGTAGCAAAGGCCAAGAAAAATCTTGTCGGGTCATGGTGAGAATTGAAAAGGCGCCAAATGGTTTGCCATTTTGTGTAGGGGTTTGAGCTGATTTGATGGTGGCCAACTGGCGCCTTTCATTGCAACGAACGTTTTTGTCGGCGTTTAGCAGGTAAAGCGACAAAAGAAGACAAAAAAATAATCATCGGCTAAAATGGTAGTGGTTTGCTTGCAAGAGAAACCTTCATCCATCTCCCCTTTCCCCTTTCCCCCTTTGGCAGAGTCAGCAACATTCATTGAGCCAGTTGAGTCAACACTTCTCGGCTTAGATCACTCATGTTTGTGTTGGTTGCCAAAAAGAAATCAAACACATCAGAGTTGATTGCGCATTAAGCGAACATTTCTTAAAACCTGCCAAGTAATGAGTTTTTTTTTTTTCTTCTTTTTAAATATTGTTAAGTCTTTAGATAATTGGCTCTTAAAGTTCAACGACCGTATTTTTATGAGTTGGAATAAAAATTGAATTATTTTTTTCCCTTCCCCTCAGTTGAGAAATAATTGGTTTTGATCGTTTTTTGGGGGTAATGGGGGTTTTATGAGTGGGGGAAGGGTTTTTAAAGGTGGTGTTAATAGAGTGGACTTGACAGCAGATGTGTTTGATGGGTTTGAGTAGGTTGGGTGGGGAACTTCCGGTTGAATGGGTTTTAGAGTGGGTTCTTTTATGTATGGAAGGGGTAATGGTCAAAAGTTTTAGTAACCGGAAGTTGGTTTTTTTTAAGTCTGAAGTGGAATAAACGGGTATTTCCGGTTTGTCTCCGAATAAATTGAGAAACCTAACCATCAGGTGAACTTCCGGTTCAGAAAAACAAGTTGTAACATTTTTACACACTTTAGTCTTGTAACCAAAGGTCATTTCCGGTTTCTGGAGATTGGTAATGCAAACAATGTTAATTACTTGCACCTTTGTAGATTTTAATCTGACCGGAAATGTTTTGGCATGCTTTAGAATTCATTGTTGCCCATTTAGAGGTACCACAAAGGACACTTCCGGTCATGTTGAGAAGCTTCTCTACCTGTTAGATGTCTTTTTAGTCGTTTTGAGATCTTAATCAAACCGGAAGTCTTTGTAATTTTTTTTTGTATTTAAGATGGTTTCACTTCCGATTGAGTTAAGCCTGCTTAAGAGCTCAATTAGTGTAAAAGAGAATGTTTTAGAATGTCAATATGAGCAGATGAGTTTAAATTGGAAGGAGAAAATGGCATTTACAGTCATTTGGAAATTAGTTGGAAAACGAGGTTCGTTTGTTTCGCGTGCTTTTTTTGCGGAATTAAGGAGGTTTGTTGTTTTGAGTGGGCAATAACGTGTCTGTAATGTGCAAATATTATTGTAAGTCGCAGCAAACACGAGGTTTACTCGTTTTGCTTCTCTTGTTTTGGACGAGTGCCATTTTATTGATTGAAATTCAACAAACCGTAACCAGATGGCCCTACACGTTCAATAACAGCAATTAAGGGGAATAGATTTCTAGGTGCAATGAAAACAGTGCAATCAAATGTTTTGAAATTACTTCAAAAGTGCATTATCTTCATTGCAATTCATTATTGCAGTTTTTTAAGCATTGTTTACACTGCCAATTGTTTGCATTATAAATTTGAAATTTCCAATAAGCTAATTTTATTTACTATACCTTACACATCAGGCATTGTTTTTGCATTATATTATGCATTACCTATTGCATTAACTATTAACATTACATAGTGATAGCTAGCACTGTTATTTACCAAAAAAACTTCTTTCAATACCAACAATACAGAACTTACATATTTTTATAAAAAAAAAAAAGAAGTTCAAAAGAAATAAGAAAAAAAAAAAAAAAAACAGGCTTCAACCGAACACGCCTAACCACCATTTTATTGACACATATCTATGTCACAAATTCAATACATCCCAACAGATAAAACCCCGAGATTGCAAAGCCAACAGCCACCACAATTCATGACACCTGCCACCATATTACCTGTGATGCACACAAAAGAATGCCAATAATCCGTCACATACTTAAACCCAATTTTTTTTCTTTGCAACTCGCATTAAATAAAAAAAAAAAAAAAAAAAAAAAACATATTAAAAAAAGAAGGGGCACTTGTCTGATTTTGTTGGGGTAATTTCCTGCGATTGGATTTGGACCGGTCGAGACCTGTCATGAAATAAAGAGAGATTGATTACATTGCAAACGCACTCTTTTGACAGGCAGATGGGTAGGCAAAGGTTTGCATTAGGAATTCCTCGTTGCAGTGTAAATTGTAATCACTTATTGGGGTTTGTGTGAAGCGCTGTGTGACGGTTGGTCAGTGCACGTCTTTTGGGAGCCGCATATTACTCGTGGATTTATAGAGGAGCGAGCTAGATAGGCAGCTCGTAAACAGTCGTGCAAGTCCCGTTTCTTGACAGCTTTGGCGACAGAAAGAGGGTAGTAGATGGTTTCCAGCCTTGCAATGGATGATGGCAGTCGATAAACTGCCTTTTGCTCGTTTAAAATGGGGATTTGACAAGGAGTAGAGCCCGTTGCACGCTTGGGGTTTTGTTTGTGGAGAGAGGCGGGTTGGTTTTGGGGGTTGAGGGTTTTTAAGAGTGTCATATTTTCACTCGTAATACTCCGATTGGCCGTAAATTTATCGATAATTTTGGGGATTGGAATAATGGGAATTTTTTGGATTGTTTTGAGGTAAATAGTCTGTGCGTGTCATGTTTTTGAATATTCTTGCAAGTGGTTGTGTTGATGTGTAAATAAGCAGATGGTGTCTGAGGTTTGGGATTGGAGTTTTATTTTAAGTAGATCAAGGGTTTTTTTTAAAGGTTTATTTATGCAGAGGTTTGAAAGGAATAAAAATCTTTTTGTGGAATTCACTGTTTGAATTCTGCCTAAATTTTCAGTTATTTTATTACAATTTGATTTTATTAGCTAGATCAGTTTAGTTTACAGTAAGAGAAAATTGTGCAGTCATTTTTTGTTGGAAGAGATATGACAATATGCAGTGCAAAAATGCCTATTACTGAAGACTATTGAAAGGGCTAGGAATTTGGTTATGATTTAAGAATTCCTTGCAAGAAATTTTATACAATGCGAATGATCAAAGTTATGTAGCTGTAAATGGGTTGGAAGAAGGATGCTTATGCAAGTGGCAGCATTGTTTGCAGTGGAAATACTGCCAAATGCAGAAAATACTTTGAGGTAATGCGAATGCAGCATAGTACGCAAGAAAAATAAATGCCTCGTCTAGAAAATGATTACAACTTATTGGTATTGCAAAAATATTATTCTACTGCTTGTCATCAATAAAATAATTGGAAAATACTGCTCAAGTTGTTAGCAAATTCAAGTAATTAATTAACCAAGAAATCATTGCCTTCACTTTATAATGGAATTGCAACTCAAGTCAAACTTCCAATCATAGCTGTTTTAATTTTTATACATGGAATGCAAATGAAGCTGCTACAATTTTTAACAATTTTCTAAAACTATTTTCTACTCTTACATTTAATTATTCAGATTTTCTGTCTTTATCAGACAAAAAAAAATCAATAATTCTTCCATCATTGCAGTTCCATTTATATTTACGATTCCCTACAGCTTGTAATGGACATTTAACTCATGACCATTTCATTGGTGCAGTAAATTTATAAGGTGACCGCAATTCGAAACCCGAAAATACAATTTCAAAACAGCATTTGACCACGAAAACGATTCAATTACCATTAAATAATTTGCCGCAGTCGCTGAAAACGCGTTTCAGATCGGCATATAAAATTTATTGTCGCCCTCCTCTTTGATATACAACTTGTAGCCTCAATTACGCACCATTTGTTGATTGTTTCCACACCTGTTTCGCTCTCGTAATTTTTGTCTATTATTTTTTCACACTCGCATGAAAGGTTAATCTATTGAAGTGGAAGGATGACAAGAGTTTTGGAAGCTACTGCTTTAATTACTCAATTTTTACAACTGAACAACCACAAAGTGCCAATAGAACTTTTATGAAAAGAGCTGATGATTAAAATGTGACGCGTTAGGAGAGAAATAAATGAACAATGTAAAATTATACAGTGAGTGTGTCAATGAAGTGCTTATTAGGGAAATAATAATTAAACTTTTAAAAATCCATTAAAGATAGAAATAAAAATTGATCAAAGTATTAAAATTTTTTAAGCCTCGTCATCAATAATGCAAACCTATTGACCAGTAATGCCTTAAATTCTACGGGCATTCTGGGAGTTAATAAAATTAACGCCTGCAGAGGAAATTCATGCAGACAAAAAAATATCTAAAGATAGTTAATGCAATAGTTAAGAGACTAAACTGCTTGCAGCAAATTACTGAACAATGCATTTTTGTGTTGCAGGAGAAATTGTAAAACTGGAAATGATCCTAAGAGTAATGCTTATAAAGAAACAACATGTATGTTTTGCTGGAAAGAATTAATCCCTGTAGGAAGAGTTGCAGTACAGGAAATGCTTGTTTCAAGGGGTGACTAAGAGAAAAAAATGATAGTAATATTTTTAAGACATTAAAAAAATGATGTTGCAATAGAAATAATACCTGAAGAAAGTCTGCGATAGATGAAACATCGAAGTTATTGCAATGTGACAAGTGGCAGAAACACTATCCTGAAATCGGATCTTTTGAATGGGAGACCAGGGAATCTGTTGGTAGGGGAAGAAAAGTGTTGTCTGCATGTGGGAGTTTATTTGAGTTGGGTTTTCATTTACGAGCGCGGAATGGTTGGAATTTAATGATGCTAGTTAGTCTAGCACGTGGAATGAGAAGAGCCATTGCGCCCACAGAGAGAAGTTTTGTCTGTGGAAGAATCAATAGGAGAAAAGCCTAGTTGGTGGTGCTAATGTTCGTCTGGAATGGGCTGCAGTGTGTAACACATCTCTCTTCCGCCCTCTTCCACACAACACAGGAAATGCGCTTTGCTCTTTTGTTTTCTCCATAATTCATGAGAGCGCAAGATACCATTACACCCATGCACTTGTACATCTAAACTTACCACATCAACATTGTTTTTCTTCCTTTCTTATCCTAGTTTTCTTTTTTGTCTCTGCTCACTTTCAACATTTGTTGCTTTTAATCACTTGGCTTTTGAATGGTTGTTGCCATCATTTTAACACATGGTACAAATGGTAAGGGGATTTTTTTTGTAAGGAAATGATTGCAATTCCTGTATTATAAAAGTGAACTAAAATTTGATTCAATGGTATGGTCAAAGCGGTGAACAAATTGTCGATATGTCAACGACGGTGAAGCAATGTTTTCAAACTTTGCATGCAAACACCTTAAAGGAAGATACAGTTATGAATTCTGCATGGACTCGAAGATTTATTTAATGTAAATAACCATTTTGAAGTAAACAGTAGCTTTAATGGTCAGTTGGAAGCAAAGAACTATTTCACTATATAGCAATATAAGAGTTCAGTATTGCAGACTCTCTGATGGTGGCAGCCATAAGTATAGTTTGTAGTATGACTGCTAATTCTTTGCTAACATCAGCTGAAGACCTTCTATAATCTGTCTTGTAGTCTTTTTATGTTGCCGATGTTGATAATTTTAAATTAGTATATGAACTTTCTTAAGTAAATCTTTGGTCCATTTTCACTCTAAGGGTTTTAGAGATAGCACAAGACGTTTTGGGTTCTTTTATATGCAACCACACCATTAGGAAATGTAGACTGTGGATTTGTTGGCTTTGCTGACGGTAAACAAATGAAAGATTTGCCTAAGGAGAGGATTCAGTAGGTAAATATTTGTTGAGCTTTAGCTTGTGAGCAGCAAGTGGTCATTTTGTTTCACCAAGTGACCACAAAAACGACCTCCAATAAAAATAGAATAGTAAACTAGACTCCCAAATTATAAAGTCAAAATAAAGACATAAAACTATAAAAATAGAGATTCTTAACTGTCTTTTATAATATACAAGAACATCCTTTGGACCCCTTTTCGGTTTAATCCTCATGCAATTACTGGACGGATTGAAAGAGACTTTAAAACCATGTCCTCTGAAATCACCTTAAGCCGTGTATATTTATTCAACATTGGTGTCAGGGGGAAAGAAGCAATGTTTTCTTTCATAACGCCCAACGACTTTCGTTTTAAACCTTGTTGAAAATGCGCTTTCATCTTCATTCCTCCCCAAAGAGTCACACAGAGCTACATCCTTTGATTATTTTTCCTTCCATCAAATTTTATTGCTAATTGCAGTATGGTGGAGGTGGGTAGTGGTGTTGCTGGCCACTTTGGGGGCTCCCTTTCCACAAGAGTTACGGTGTCATTGGGCCTAATTGTAAAGAGTGTGTTGTTTGCTTACAGGCATCCACAGCCTTTATTCACAGGTACAAATGAGGCGAGCATTAAGACGCCCAACTGATCATCGTCTTTCTTCTTTCTTCTTTCTCTGTCTTTTGGGAAATTGCCCTCTAACTTTGTTGTTGCCCACCTGCTCCTTTTATCGATTACTAGTACAGAAGATTCATTTAGCTTTTGTTTCTAATGCTTGTTTGGCTTTGTTTCTTATATGTTGGGTTAGCGGTGTTTTTGGCCAAACTAATTACAGGTGGTTTGAGGTCATGGGAATTATTTGAAATGTATTTTTAAGTGAAGAATTGAGTTCAGCTTGCAGAAAGGAATCAAAAGAGGGGTTACACTAATAGGTTTAATAAATTTTGAAAATTATGATCTTTAAGAATCACATACACAACATAGACAACAAGCAGGTTGTCCTAATAATTAATGTTTTATAATATGACTGAACTAGACACTAGCTCCATTTTTATAATATTGATTTTATTAACTGTGACCAATGATTCTGACTGAATTGGAGCATTGAAATAAAGGGGCAACTATGCTTTGTTTTCTCCAATCCCTAATTGTCCACACTCCCATTCACCAGTCTTAAATACCACTTTCCAAAAGGATCATAAGGGAGGCAGGGGCCACTTGGAATTAAGTTACAGATCTGGGATTAATGGAGCAAGAACCTATCACTCTAGGACACGGATCATAAACATTTGGAGTCCCTAACTCTCCTACAAGTGCCCTTTTATGCTGCCTTGAATGAGTAACTCGGAGTGCGAAAGCTGGCCAAACCTTTGTAGCCATTTTTGAAATAAGTTGCAATAATGGAGCATTTTCACTTGCATATTCAAAGTTTTAAAACTTGGACTTATGACTTTACATTTATAATGCGTTATTATCAAATTGTAATAAAAGTTTTGTCTTTTAACAGTGCATCATTTGATTCAACTGTACGCCTATGGGATGTGGAGCGTGGATTGTGTATCCACACACTGACCAAACATACAGAACCTGTGTACAGTGTTGCTTTCAGTCCAGATGGCAAGTTCTTGGCCAGTGGGTCTTTTGATAAGTGTGTTCATATATGGTCAACACAGGTAAGCAATATCTTATATTTTTCTTTCTTCGGTCTCTCATGAGGGATGATTCAAGTTAATGTGCAAGATAAGAAAAAATTTCATTTCTAGTCTTTTTTGAAATGATAATTTGTAAGAAAAAGAGAAAAATATGAGTTGATGTAAAATAATTTCTCAATTCAAATTACCCGCAATTAGATTTAAAAGGAAAGTTTGAGTGCAGTAAATTAAGCACTGGTGGTTTTCTATGATGTGATCAGTTGGCATTTCATCTCGATAGATGGAAAAGTTGTGTACCAATCATTGCTGCTTAGATCTGACTTTGACTTGATTTGTTTTTTTTTTTTTTTATGTATAATCCTTCCTCTTCCACCCTTTTTCTTCAAATGTATTTACGTTGACACTCGTCAGAGGTCGCTTCACAAACCTAGTGAATAAATAATGGTGTTTATTTTTGACGAGCCAAGTTTTTCGCAGGGGTTGTGACGCTCGAATGAATCAATATTTAATTGCAGGTTTCAAATTTTTGGTTGAAATGTCAACAATAGGGGTCGCGTGATTTGAAGGGATTGTAATTGGTTAGAGTTGTTTCCGGTTTAGGGTTGATTAAATGGCGGGTGATGGTGTCGATCTAAGTAGATCTAAGTAGGTAAAAGGGTGTAAGAGGTGAATAAGGTTTTAAATGAGCAGCAAGAGGTGTTAAGGGAGTTGTTTACATTAGAGAGAATTAGTCGGTGGGAGAGGAAAAGTGAAAAGCGAATTTTCTTGCCTGTTTGTGAAGACCGGTGTAGGGTTGTTGATCTCTAGAGAATATGATGTTGTGTTAAAATCATGTAATAAGGATGAGTGTAGGTGTAAAGTTTTTAATGCTTTATAAGGCTGATAATTAATATTTATATTTTAATGCAATAAAGGTAAATTTTAACCTAGAGCTGAAAAAGACTTGCATTATTCAATTATGTTAAGGCTTTAACTTAAGATATTTAGTAGTTGTAAACTTAATGAATAGTACTATTATAGTTAAGGTTTCTGGAACAGTACAATTTTTTGTTAATGGAAACTAAAGAAGTGTTCTAGCTTCAAATTTTGTCACCAGATGGGGCACATTTATCATCAACTTAGCCTCTTTAAAATTACAACCATCTCTTTTTTATAAAAAAAACAATCAATATACTTAAAATTCACAGACTAATATTTCAACACTACTAAAACACTGTTACATAAAAACAAAAACCAAACATCACACTGCAACAAAACCAAAAGAAAATTAGCAGTTTGTATTCCAAGTGGACGCAACCCATAACCAACCACTAGCTCCCCAACTCCCCTACCGTTTTAAAACCACATGAAAAATGTAGACTTTAAGTTGCGTAACCCGCTTTTCATTTTGACAAACACCCTTAAAACCCTTGCACTATTTTGTCAGATGGTACAAGATTGGAATAACCAGGCGCATAAAAAGAGAAAAAAATAGACCCAAAACGAAATATTCGTCCCTTGGTCGCGTGATGAAGTGGCGCTGCCAAAACGAGATGGAAATAGAAAGACACTCAGGAGGGGAGCCACCAAAACTCCAGATGGGCCACCATTTGATGCAATACTCTCGACTCGTGTCGATGAGTGGGAGGGGGGAAGCATAATGGAAAAGAAGAAGCAACACACTGCAAAAATGATAATGGAGAAGAGAGAGAGAAAAAAAAGATATAAAAAAATTCACAAAAGAGTGTTCCATTCATTCGCTGCAACCCCCAACTCCCATTTCCCGCTTGCCATATTGTAATAAAAGAAAAAAATTCATTTTTAAAATAAAACGGTTTCTTTTTTGTAATAGTCTAGAAAAATAATCAAAGTTTTCTTCTTTTTCATAGGGGTTGAAAACTTGTAAAGGAATTTACTTTTTAATTTTTCGAAGGTAATTGGTTTTGAAATTACAAGGGGTAATGTGTGATGCGTGCAGTTAAATCGTAGAGGTCGCCATTTTTTTGGTCGTTTAAAACTTGATTGAATTTGTTGAATTGTCAGAAATATTTCAAAATAATCTCATTTTAGTTTCATTTAAGAATGTTTTATTTGTGAGTTTGTAACGAAAATTCAAAATGGCCACTTTGTGACCTTAAAGGGGCAGTACCTTATTATTTATAATCTTAAGTTTATTCCATCATCTTGTAGCCATTGATAATCAGTGGTCGATTAGAGTCATATAATCAATTGACCAAAAAGTGATCAACTTCTGATCAATAAAATAGCTATTACTCATAATTTACAACTGTATAATGATAACACTTGTCAATTTAATACTTTCCCTAACCCCAGAAACTTCTTATTGAAACACCATTTTACAGCCAGTAAAAGAAAACACATTCAATACAATTTTCTCCAAACAAATCCAAATATTATTTCACCCTTAGCTCAATTCAATAATTCATACAAAACATTTTCCTTTCTTCCTTTTGTAAAATAAAAAAAATAAACAAAGAAATATTTGTCATCCATTTACCTCCTCAAAATTTACAATTCCAATGACAAGAGAGACAGAAAAAAAATACAAACTAAATAATTCACACGACTAAAACCACCCACCTTTCACAATACGAGATTTGCCAAATTCAATATGAAACGTACTTTTCTTACACTAAGGTGGAATAGCACACTTTAAAACCATAAATTATTTATACATACACACGTTACAAAATAACAAACCTGTTTGCTAGACAGCAAGAAAAGGGGCTCAATAACGACGACCTTTCACGTTGTGGAGCAGCAGGTGGCAAATTCACTTTCAATGTTTATGCCTCTAAGATATTATCTAACGTGTCAACTCCAATTCCCTTATAACTGACTTAGTTGATTTAGGGTGTGCACAATCAAAATGCCATATTGGGTTTGAAGAATGAAATAAAAAGTGTGACTGCTAAATCAAATAAGACATGAAATTATTTTGTATGTTTTGTATGAGAGGAAATACGAATTGGTTGCAACTTTATTTTCAAGTTGATTTTGTTAGTGGTTGAAGTAATCAATAGGTCAGTATATATGAAACGTAGAAAATTGCTTTTGCTGATGTTTTTTTTAAAAATATGCCAATATTGATTAAAGTTCTAGAGGGTTATTATGTGCTACTGGTATTGAAAATCTCGAGTTAGGTTTAGCTCTGTAAAACTGTAATTATCAAAATTAGAGAAAGTCACAAAATGAAATAAGTTTGGTATCAGTCAGTCTACTACAATAATCAATATTAAAAAAAAATGATAGATGTCAACATTGAAAAATTGAAACTTTACTATCAAATGAAATTGACATGGCAAAACTGATATCAAATAAAATGCAATTACCAATGTGGGAAATTTGGCACCAACTCGTTTGACAAATATAACATCATCTATGATAGAAAACAGAAGAATTTTTTTTACACGTTATCTAAAGTGCTAGCAGGGATCACTTGCCTCTACTAACTCTTTGCAGTACAAGCTGCTTAAGTTGTTTGTTGGATGAAATGCAGTTCTTGTAATCTAGAGGCATTGTCCTCTAAGCTAGATTTCGATATCAAGCATTGTTAAAATATGCATTATACTATATTTTAATTGCAGGCATTATTAGCAGTGAAAATTCTAGGAGAGTGCGTCAATGCCATTTAGTATTCTCTTTATAAGCTATGGGCAATATTTAAATAAGACTCTTTTGTACATTACCTTTTTATTATTTGCCCGTACTGTGTTTCAACAGTAGTGACTGGTATCGAATCTTTAACTCTGCAATTTTGATTTGGCACCCTTATCAATTTTACATCGGCCTACGGACTAGTCAAGGCAACAACTTTTTTTCTATTTCCCTCTATTTATACTGCCAGAATTTAAGTCTCGCCAATATATCAGAAGAGCGCCTGCAGTGCTACTCTTGTCGCTCTATATCATCACATGGAAAATTGTCCTTCGAACCAACGAATAAAGAGACCGCTAGTTCCACAATCATGAGACGACATCACCAGATAATTCAAAACAAAATTACTAATTCTTATACATGTATACAAAATAACATTCATTGATTGCTCATTACGAGGAAAGACATACGAACTTGTAAGTGATTGTCTTTAAATTCATCGGATAAAAGACCGCTAATTCTGCAATCATAAGGACATGACCAAATATGACAAAACAAATATACTCCTGGTATTGCTGATTCAAAATACAGTCAAGGTCTTCATTTCAAACTGTAATGTAAACTTGAATTTTGAACTCGAGGAAACTCCACACACAAGATGAACAGAGCTTAATGGCCACCAGTGCTGGAGTCTGTGTCACCTACCATCAACCTGTCGCACCATAAAATGTGCTGGTTTAAATTTTAACTATTCTAAGGGGTGTTGCTTGTCCACCTCCCATGGATCCTACTCTGAACTGGCCTCCTTCAGGGCTATGACATGTTAGGTGAGACGGGCTCTAACTCCACAGTCATAACAGAACATCACTAACTTAAACACCCAAAAACAAATATCTAATGTCATTACAATCCCAACTCTTGTACAAATACTAGGTACCTTTATGGCAGAATATGGGTCAAAAGTCTTCACTTGAAAATGAATTGTAATATTGCTCTTTCGAAATGGCTCCTTAACTGAAGATACATATCATTAGATACAACAACATAACCTAATACTATTGCTGATCCAAATGCTGTTACAACCTCTACGACCTCTGATGGCAAAATACGGAAAGAAATCTTCACTTCAAACTTAATGGGAGAGCTTGTCTTTTGAACTAACGAATACGAAGCCACTAACGCCCTGTGCTTACAAGAGCTCTAAACGAGATACTACAAAGCAAAGAGCTAACAAAATGAGTGATTCAAGTACTGGTCACTCCAGTGTTAGAATATGAAGTGTTGACTTTAAAAAGATCGTTAGCTCCTTTATTATAGAGAAAGACATTACTATAGAAGCAAGAAAACAGGTAATACTATTACTGATAAATAAAGAGAACTCTGGTGACAGAATGGAAAAGTGTTGAAAAAGTATAATGACCTCTTCAGAGTTTGAACTAATGCAGCCAAGAAGTAGGAAAAGTGCAAACACTGCTGGGCATCCAGGGGCCGATAAATTCACAGCCGACCTATCCAGATGTACACTAATATTTAATGATTGTCGATCGCACGCCTCGCTCTCAAGTTGCAACACCCTGGCATATCATGAATACCCCATCTGAAGACTGGATTTGCTCAACGCAGTCATAGCCACTTAACCAAGTGCATTCATTTCATTGATTGCTTTAAATATTTAATTGAATTTATTAAATATTTTTCCAACTTTGTAATTGGCCCTTGGAAATTTCCAACTAGGGTTAAGAGAGGTGAAGAAGAATGGTGCTAAATGGAGTGTCTGGTGGGAAATTGTACAGGTACCTCTCACCATCTGTAGATGTAAATCACGTGTTGCAACTTTTATCGAATTATGTTGTTGCAATGCGTGTAATTCCCCGCGAGATGGCGCCCAGGTCGAGTGTTTTATTGGAGATTGTGGGACTATGAAATGGACTATGTTTAGGGGTGGGGGGGACATTTTGTGCCAAGAGGAATCTAATTTCCGGCTCTTCATTTGATCGAATTTCTGTTTTTCTGTCTTCAAAAAAAGAATGGTGAAAAAGAAAGTCAATTGGATTGATAGAGCTTGTGTGATGACGTCATATTTTTCGGCTGAGAAATGACTTGCGGGTTGTTTGTAATGGAATTAATTCATTTTGTTGGAGTGGGATTGTCAAATTGAAAAGTTGAATTCATTTTTTCTTCCATTTTTTTTATCTTCGAATTGAGTTGTTAAAGGATGATGGCAATTTTTGGAAAAGAGTTTATAGAGCGGATAAAAAAATCGATTGATTTTTAATTGATATTCAGTCGATTTTTTTATATCTGATAGTTTAATTGATCGATATTAAATGTTCGAGTGAAGTAACTTAATTTGTTTGCTAGTTTCAATCGATTTCTAAAGAAAAGTTGTCGATTAGTTTTAGTCGATATTTAATAAAATGAGAAAAGCTGGTGGTTTATGTCGATTGCTTGTTGTAGGTATTAATTTGTAAATGTTTTTTTCATTCTTGATTTATTAATTGAAATTAAGAGGCATTTAAATGAGAGTTAATTACTTGGGTTTGTTCTTTTGTTTTCATCTCTCTTGTTTGAGAGAAACCATCTGGCAAATGTTTGTAGGGGAAAAGATGATGACGAGCAGCAGCGCCCTGCTGTGACCAGTCGGCTAACTTTTCATAACGTACATTAATATTAATTATTTATTATCATCCCGCGGGTTAATTTCCTTCTCCGAGTAATTAAGGAAATGGAGTTGATAAAATACGTCACTGACTACATATGCACCAATAATAAAAATAACATTGTTACATTTCAGATTGTTGAAAGTTTTTTTTGTTTAAATGATAAAAAAGATGGAGGGAGTGAAATCCGACATGTGTGAATAATACTCAAAAATGTGTCTTGTTTCCTCCGTTGGTTGCGCCCTTTTCTGTCGCTAGAGAGGGCGTTGCCTTTTATTCTCTTCCGGTGGAAAAATAGTGTTGCGTGCAGGGGATTATTTTTGGTTGCGGTGAAATAGTATGGGAAGGGGAGAGAGAGAGAGAGAAAAAAAAATAATAAAAAAAAAGTGAACAACTCTGTCATTCTCCATGGTAACTACACGAAATACCTAAATAAAAATAAAAAAGAATGTTTTGGTCGGATTGTTGAATGCGCATAAAGAAGATTGGTGAGTAGGGGGTGTTGACATTTTCTTTCATGGAACTTTGTGTAAATCTAGACTGGCACGCGAATACCCACAAAACACTTGGAAGTCTCAATGAAATCTTTTGTTTGTTAGTTATGGGTACCGGTCTGTGAATAGAACATGTAGATATTTTTATATTGTTGCAGTTTATAGACTGGCACGCGAATACCCACAAAACACTTGGACGTCTCAATGAAATCTTTTGTTTGTTAGTTATGGGTACCGGTCTGTGAATAGACCATGTAGATATTTTTATATTGTTGCAGTTTATAGACTGGCACGCGAATACCCACAAAACACTTGGAAGTCTCAATGAAATCTTTTGTTTGTTAGTTATGGGTATCGGTCTGTGAATAGAACATATAGATATTTTTATATTGTTGCAGTTTATTTGCTCATTGCAACAGTTTTGATTGTTGGTTGCATTGTCAATATTTGTAAGACATGTTTGTATTAACAGTGTTCCCATATGTGTTGTTGGATTGAACACTGTGGATCTTCAAAATGGCGGATTTTCCGGTTAACTTTATATAGGCGTGAACTAGTATCCGTTGACTCTTTCGAGGGGAGCGTTTAAATTTTTAAAGTAGACACTAGTGTTTTATGTGTTATCTCTCTTAGGAGAGAGTGTCCCGTCCTTTCTTTTTATCGTCACGTTGAAATGGGAGATTCGATGTTTGACCACCAGGGAATTCGCTAGTCGTGGGTTTTTAACATGACTGCCTTTATTTATTTATTTACTTTCTTTTCCATGAAGGTGAAGTTTGAATAATGTTTGATATAGGTTTTGACACTTGAAACAACACGCCATGTAGAAAAAGCAACTCGGTAATTTAAACAATTCTTCTTATTTGTTCAATGCTATTGTTGATGATTTTGAAACCAGGAGTAGACACTCGGCCATTTTGGAATACCTGGAATTAAAAGTCGATCATTTAAAACAATAGACGCAACAATTATTACCCAATTTGCACATCTTCTTTATTCTTACTTTTATTTTGCGCCTATAAAAACATTATTTTTTTATATCTCTATACTCTTTTTTTATTAAAAAATGTTTTTATGTACGGTATGAGGGTTGTTTCCTTTTCCCTTCATTAGTAGACAATGTGTGTCGAAGCAACGTTTTATTTGCCTGCATCGCTTCTCATTTGCGTGTTTATTAAGTATTAATGCAACTCCAGTCGCACCTAATTTCGCACCAGGTAATTTCATATGCTCTTGTAATTTTTTTTTTTTTTCGTTAATATTTTTTAATTTTTTTTTCTGCTTTTCATATTCATGTTTTTTTTTTTTTTTCGTGGCGTAGGCGGAATTTTAAAAACTTCAAACACCTTGTTTTCGCTCTACAACTCGTCGTATTTATTTTTATTCATAGAAATGGTAAGAAACCTCAAATTATTCTCGGATGGCGAATTTCACTCGTTTTGATATGGAAATTAATTGATGCCATGTATTTAGGTGTCCGCCTTGTGGTGTTTTTTTAATGAAGGTTAAAGGAAGCGTTGTAAGGGGCTTTTGAGTGCTAATTTGGGTTGAATGGGGATAGAGAAAGTTGATTTCACATGATTGAGTTTGGTTTGTGGTGGGATTGCATTTATGATTTCGACGTTTCAGGTTAATAGGTATTTTTAATATTTTTTTTTGAGTAGATATGAAAATTTTAGTTTGGTATTTGGGATTTTTGGGTTTTCAAGTGGGAAATTCAAAGTAAAATCTTGAAAATCCAAAGTGAAATTTCTAAAATCTCAAGATTTGGCTTGAGGTATTTGAAATTTCATTTTGAATTTTCAAGATTTCATATATAATCCGGATAAGATTTTGGCATTTTACGTAGAAATCCGAATTTCACGTCAGTTTTGAGTTTTTTCAAGATTTGGCGTGAGATTTTTGAGATTTCACTTTGAATTTTCAAGATTTTGCTTTAGATATTTAAGATTTCACATTTGGATTTTCATGATTTCAATTTGGATTTCCAAGATTTCACTTTATATTTCCAAGATTTCACTTGGTGTTTTCAAGACTTCACTATAATTCGGGATAAGTTTTTGGAATTTCACAGCAAAATTTGAGATTTTTTAACGGAATTTTTCCCATTTCAAATATTTCACTTGTTGACTGTCTACACATAATGGAGCGTTTTATAACGTAAATAACGTACAGGTGACACTAATTTGCTAGTGTGAGCTTAATTTCTAAAAAAAGAAAGAAAGAAAGAAAGAAAAGAAAGAAAAAAAAAACTATTCCAACAGCCAAATTGTCTTACCCGAAGTAGCGCTTTAAGAAAGTGGTGAATTTTAAAACCTCTACAAATAACAATGACAAAATAACAAAACTAGTGTGTGAAATGCAAATTAATTAGCACTCCCACCGGAAACTTGCATCGCTAGAAGCAGCGCCCTCTCTCATTTATCACTTTGTCACGTGCCTTTCTGATTTGATTTGTAGTATCAAAGATAGATGCCTCTCACGCGTTTCGTAAAACTGATTTAAGGAGGAACTTTTTTTTTCATGTGTGATGTATGTTTGAAACATTTCTCTACGGTTTAGTCACCATCACATTTGGGCGTGCGACTCGTTTTTCTCTTCTTGCCAAGTGACAAGTCGTTTGCCGGTTAAATTGAGCAGCGATGACACTTTAAATGTATCTTGAAATTTCATTTGTGCAACATTAGGCTTCTTATATACTTTCTTTTCTCATCATTCTAAAAAAAAAAAAAAAACTATTTTTTTTTTATTATTCTTTATTTTCTATTTGACTTTTTGGGGAAATAAAATAATGGGGTAGACCAATAGGACTTTTGTAGAATTGGAATTGAGACTGTTTTTATGGTGTTTTGTCTGAGAGTTTTTTGATGAATGGTTCAGTAATGGAATTCGTATTTTTCGGACTTTTTTTTCAGCCTATAGAAAAAAGATTTTTTTTTTTCTTGGAGGTTGGAGGAAGAGATTGAGTGGATGAGTTATTAGTTCTTTTTTTTCTATTTGTTTTGATTGTGCATGTATTATTAGTTTTTGTTGAAGAGACTGGTCGACTTAAGAAATTTCAATATTGACTCTTTTATTGGTAAAAGAATAAGACTTTTCTGTTCTTTTTGCAGTAAGATTATCAGTTGCTTGCTCTCCAAAGGAATTTATGTTTGGAAGAAGATGGTTGTTGCAATAATAGTGTGCCAGGGGGAAATTACAAGATAATTCACCGGTAGACTTTTTCTTGTGTATCTGCCATAATAACTGGTTTGCTTGTTCATTGGCTATTTTAAGTGTGATTGATAATTGAATAGTTTTCTTTCTCATGGACAGCTGCATTGAACTAAATTGGCTTTCTTGCTAATAAGGGTTGGCTCTTTGAAAACTCTTAGGGAGTGAATGATTTGGGTTTGTCTTTGAATAGCTTAAAATAAGAAATGAGTCTAGATAACACGAATTTTGCAGTAACTGTAATTGTATAATTGCAGATTTAGGATTTAACTATCAGGGTTAGTCAGGGTTAAATGATACTGCTTCTTATTTGGAAGAAATATATTGTTGAATATTCTGTAATGTTACATTAGTATGGTGTATTGAGAATAAAAGTTACTAACTACACCACTTGTGCATTATGCCTTTGCAAAGTTTGTAATGCCTGGATTGTAGGCCTTAAAGATTTTTCAGTTATGTTGAAGAGTAACTTATCTTATATGAAATTACATCAGATTAAAGCAGCAATGAAAATTTTTTCACTTAGACATTTATAGGCATAACCAACCAACTTTTGAAAGTTTAGTAATGCTGCATGTTATAAATTGCACGTCAAAACATACTATTGCATTGAAATTGCAACATCTTAATGTCCAACTTTAGTGGCATGTTCCAAAATTCATGTCCAAGCATCTCTTTATGTATTCTGCTAAGTTGCAACTGCTAAGGGCAAGACATTTTTCAATGTTTTAATACCATTTTTGGTTAGTTTGCTTAATTTTTAAATGTTTCCCTTTAATTATTCTGAGCACTTTGAGATTTTCGAGATTGCAAATTGTGTTGGTGGTCGTAAATCTGAGTTTGTGTTGCTGGCAGATGAAACTAATCGGTGCATGGAGCGAGGAGCATCAAGAGCTGCTCATCAATTGCGCAAACTGAGCTGTTGTTGCTTTGGGCTTTTGCTAAGCTCGTCTTGCATCTTATTAATAGTTCTGGAGAAGCAATTTTTTCTTTTGAATAAAGAAAATTTTTTTCCGTCTGATGGGTAAAAGGAAGCCGCATGATCTGACAAATTTTATTTTCTAAGTAATTGCAGACATATGGGCGCTGTTAATGTCAATCAATGCCAGGTTCTATTGATAGAAATAGGTGAATGTAATGAAAAAAGAGGAAAAAGGACGTAAATGATCATTATTATTGTTCTTATCGTCGTTTGTGGTGATTGACATTTCGATTTGTATCTTTCCACGGTGATAATTTGGAAAAGTCGCATGATGATGATGGATGTATCGACTAACAAATCGATTTCTACATATGAAAGGTTCAGTTGGAAAAGAGTGTATGTATTTGGGGTTATAATTTCGCATCAATTTTGTGTGATGTCAGTTATTTTACTGTGTTTCTCAATGGGTGTCAAATAGAATGTTTATCAACGGTTTACAATTTTGTCGTAAGATATTATGTCGTATTTAAGCGATAAGTAATATCATTTTGAAATGCGCTGGTGTATACAGTAAATCTTTTCTGCCTAAATTACGTCATGTTATTAATATTCGTACTTTTTATCAGAAACCCCCTTGACTTTACAGGAGTTTCATTTCAAGGTGTAATGAGGTTTTGCGGGATGAAACCCTATTATATACTACTAGTAAAATTACATCATAGTGGAAGATGCTTATTAGCATCCTTGTTAATGGGCCTTGGATCTTAACACCTTTTTATGACGTATATAAACCCTGAAAATGGGTGTTTAGCACTAGAGAATACGTGCAAGAACAACTCATTTTGTGTGCATCTTACTTCCGGTTACAAGTTGTGTTAGAAAATGAAATTATACTTAAAAATATCAAATTGATTAACTAATAATTGAGTATTTTTATTCGATTAATACTTAAAGTCGATTTTTAGTATCCAATTAACTCTTCAATCAAGAGTCCGTGCATAAAACCCTAACAAACAGTAAATACCTCGCGAAACCATTAACTCATTCATTCATTTAACAAGTTTTAACCCCTTTAAAATGTTATCACACATCGTGTCACTTCACAACTTGTCCTAACCCCTTTTACCCCAATTAACGGTCCACTACTTAACACTTTATCTGCACAAGTGTGGCATTTATAACTGCAAGAGAGACGTGTTCCTTTTAACACATCCACCTTTTCCCCAAACCCTTATCAAGATGGCCACACCAACAAGGCGAAAAGGTAACTTAACAATGTCTCCCTCTCGTGTCCAACCTTTGAACCTTTTGTCATTGGAGCAATGGACAACAAATGGCCGACACTGCTGCACTTTTCAATTCAAACCCTATTGTTGATAAAAGGGGAGCTCTATTGTTGAATTTGTTAGAGCGCTTTGTTAAATGGATTTGCAAGATGGCCGACAGTTGTATTGATTTTTGGAAGGAAATGATTCGCTTGTTTGTTGTTTTTCTTTTTTATTTGGGGGTTTGAAGGTGGTCGCATTCCGATCTCTCTTTTGGAAAAGGGGAAAAGAGAAGGAGAATGCAAATTGCAGCGTCAACTGTGATTGCCTCAGCTTTTGTTAAGTCGGCATGTTTGGAATGCGAACTAGTCAGCAATAATTTTCTAAGTCATTTTTTTTCTTTTTTTTTGGCTGGGCTTTCTTTTTTTTCTGTTTTTGAAGGTGGAGTTTTGGAGTTTATAGATTAAGATGGGATTTGATGTGTGTCTTGGGACTGTCATTTGTTTTCATTTGGATTTTTCTTTGTGAAGGAAAGAGGAATTGGATATGACACTTCCGGTTGGGGCTTAGTCTGCTCATTTTTTAGTTGTGGCTTTTTTGAGAGTGGTTTAAAGAGAATTTCTGTTAGTTGGTTTTAACCGGAAGTGGGGTTAAATTTTGTTTAAACTCTTTAGTTTCAAGTTTCAATCTTGAATTAAGAGTTAAGTAAACTCATTTATAATATAAAATTATTGTAATAATTGCTTCCGGTTAAGTAATCCTCAATTGGAAGAAAGTACTTGAAGATTATATTCTAATTTACGGTCTGATAACTGGCATGAATTATCAAAATTTGTGTGATTAACTACCTAATTTACTTCAGATGTTATTTTGTTATAGTAGCAGTTTGTATAGTAGCAGTTTTAGTAGATCTCGCGAGATGTGACGAGATCCGATGAACGTTGTCAGTCCCAGCAGGGCTGCCGTAGTTTCCTACGGTGGGTCGCAGGAACAAATACAATATTAATATTTTGTACGTACGATTTACCGTAGTTTCCGCCTTTATGCTCCAAAAACAAACCGGAAGTCCTCAAAGTTAAGACCTTTTTTAATAACTAATCATCTTCCTCTTGCCTTTAAACCTAAATCCCAACCATTTCCATACTTTAACCCAAACCGGATGTATATTTTTATTAAATCTCTCCATGCCCAAATAAAATGAAAAGGTTAATTGGTCGTCACAGCAGGACCCACCGGCTTTTGATCGGTCGTTTGTCGGCCCGTCGTTTTATTTTCAGCATCAACAACTCGGGGTGAAATTAAAACCCGAGCGAATGGTATTATAGAGAGGGCGATGTTTTCCTCAGTCCTAGCACGTGCAACGACACCAAATGAGAAGAGCGCGGATTCCTAATTAAGAGTCCTGAGTAATTACTCGCAACCCCCCCTTGTCATAATTGCGGAAATGGGGCGGAGGCTCGTGCTGTGTTCGCTAGTCAATTTGTCGTCAACGATTCCACTAGCGACAGACAGGTGACACCATATGCGCATCCGTGAAATAAAATCGAACCTTCTGCGCACGTCATTTAGTTGCAGACCGAATGATTAAGTGGCTGGGCCAAGTGAATGAAATTTCTCCGTTTGTCAATAATGGGTTTTTTTCCTTCTTTACGCTTCCGTTATTTTATTTTTTTTTAAAGAATTTTCTTATTCACACTCCGTTATTTTCTTCTTAACCGTTAATCATCTTATCAGTGTCAAGTCGGTGCGTGTTTTTGAATGACAACGAACTGAACAGTTGCGAAATATCGATTTCGTGATTAAATGAATATTTTTTTCATTGAGTGACATGAATAATGTGTCGAAAAGTGTTTATCGATTTTTTTACTGATTTCGCATTGTAATCTCTTCAAAACTGACTTGGAAGACAAAAAAATTCCATTTACGTAAGAAAAAATTCGAGATTTTATCTTTAGTCGATTCTGAAATCGACTAAAATCATGCAACCAATTTTGTAGTCGATCTTCAAAACTATAATGTATTGAAAATTTACATTTCCAATAGTCGAGTTGAAATCGATAATATATTATTCGATTTTAAAAATATCGATTCTACTAGTAATCACCCAATATTCAGTTCGGTACAAGATAAGAAGAAGAATATCAATTCCAACCATAACTCGATACTACAAACATTGAAATATCAATATCTGTACTTCATCACAAAAAAAAAAGAAAAAAAAAAGATGAGGGTTAAAAAAAAAAAAAGAATTCATTTCCAGATTTGTTCGTCTAGACAAGGCCTGCTGGGAAAAAGAGGACAAAAGAGAGAGGAAAAGTGAGGAGACAAAAGTCAGTGGGTATCTCCTAGGGGAATTGGCCTCACTGGCCGAATCTCGTGCGACTTGGTTCGTTAGTGCGCGAGAGGCCAGTGCACTCGCAATCAAGCCTGCAGCCCGTTGTGGGGGTGTGTCACGCAATTAATAAAGCTGTCTCCCTTGATTAGTGATCAGTTTAGTCCAACCAACCAAAAGAGTTAACTTTTACACACACGCAACTATACCAAATTATTTTTACCATAAAAAAAATATTAAAATCGATATATCTTGTATTATCACTTGTAATACTCCGATTGACCGAAAATTTATCTCATTATCCCTTCCTATCGTTTATAGAATTAAAAAATCAAAGTTCATATCCAAGTTCAATTCCATATTCCATATATGTCCAATTTCAATTCCATATTCCATATATGTCCAATTTCAAATTAACCTTGAAATTGTTGGAAGTGAAATGAAAGATCAAAGTGAAATTGTGAATTGTTATGAACTACCGTAGAATGGCTTTTGTTTTTTTACTGTTTCACTAATGGGTGGCGTTTCAACTTTTTTTGTGCTTTTTAGATTTTAGCTTGTTTTGAAACTTTTGGGAATTTTGATGCGACAATGTTATAGAGTTTAGATCCACCTTTCATTTCGTAAAATTTGTGAGATTTTTGGTTGCTCGATTGATTTTTTATTTATCGCACTTGAAACAATCTCGTTGTCAGAAACAACATCTCGGTGGATGACTTGACGGGTTTTCCTTGTTAATTTTGTCTTGAAATGGCAGGCTCATTAATGCACGCCTCACATCTGTAGGATACTATCCAGTATTAGTTAATCCTGTAAACGGGAGGTTTTCGTTGTGGCTGGGCCCGCCAAAACTGGGGGGTTTCCGTGTTGGCGGGCCCTGCCACAACGAAAACCTCCCGTTTGCAGGATTAACTAATACTGGACTGTATCCTACACATGTGGGCTGTGTATTAATGGGCCTGCCATTTTAAAACCATGAATAATAAAAAATAATTGTATTCTATCATTTATAGTGGATAACTTAACCGGAAGTAACACTTTTTCAAGTTAAAATCTAAATGGAAATTTGCAGTGCCTAATATCCCGTTACCGCGGAAGTTCATATTTCTATTGTATTCCGTGAAAAGACTACTTAACCGGAAGTAACATTTTATCAGCGTATTCTGCTTAAAAATATACGATGTACATTTTTGTGATGTCTTTAGCAATTGAAGTTGATTTTTTTTACTGATTTTGTTGTAGATAACAGGATTACTTAACCGGAAATACCATTTATTAATTTAAATCTAATGAGCATTTGGTTTTGTTTCCTCATTTTAAATAAATTGAAATGGAAATTCTCATTTAAAAGCAATAGATAATAGATTTTTTACTGGTCTTAAATAGGGCTACTTAACGAGATGAACAGTTAACTATAGCTATAGATTACATCGATATCGTAACAATTGCACCACTTCTCCATTACATAGCATAACGTTGTAATGTTACGAATTAAGAGATTGCATTATGGTAACACAATGCCTTTAACCTTACGTACGGTTATTTTATGAGACTAAGTTTTTAGCAGTAAAGCTTTAAACCCCCAAATGAAAACTTACTATGTCACAACCGGAAGTTCCAATTTTCAAGCGCAAAACGAAAGAAAACAAAACAACAAAAAGCGCCACCACCCGCAGAGAAGCCCAATTAAACAACGGCGCTTTCTCCTTCCTTGGCTTCTCAACACCCACGACACACACATGAATTAATCCCATCTCTTCAAAAAGCGGATCGCGCATGCGCATTTTATAAACACGCTAAGCTTTTTTTTTTTTTTTTTAAAATCATAAAATAATTTTTATTTATAAGAAAAATTCCCTGACGGCTAAGTGGCATGTTTTTGAAAAGACTGATGATAGTAAGGTCGACGCATGCGCACGGTAGCGTTTAATTTTCATTTACAAGTCGCGACTTGTCAAGCACAGCACGATTCAATCACAATTTGTTGGAGGGTCTTAGAAAAAAAAAATTAAAGGGGTAGTAGATGGGGGGTTAGATGGACGAGCAGCCATTTATCGATCAGCTTGTAAATAAACAGCCGCTAGGGGTAGATATGGGTAAAGGAAGTCGAATGGGATTAAGGCAACTCGTATTGCTAGTCGCAATGGCAGGTGGCATCATCTTTAAGTTTTATTGAGTTTGAGGCAAATTTATCTTTTGGAAAAAAAAAAATGGGGAGTGATGATGAGGTTGGAAGAGATTATCTTTTGTTGAAAAGGTTTTTCTCTGCCCTTTTCTCATTAAAAGTTTTTTTTTTTTTGAATTGGTTTTGGAGGTCTGTGGGGATTCATTGGGATTAATTGTATTCAAGAGTGACTTTTGTCTATCCGATTAACTGTGTCTCGTTCTCTTTGGTTTGACCACAAAACCCGGTCGTTGAAAGGGTTTTAATAGTCGACCGGTGACCAGGTTAATCTGCGCCCTCTTTTGTCCGTTTTGTGTCTTGATTGCTGATGGTTTTGGATGCGAGGTTTTGATGGCCGCCTGAAATTGCGAGTTTTAACTAGTTTTGGAAGGGTAGGTGTGTGAGAACCGGAAGGTTCTTTTTTTATATATATTTTTTGTATGGGATAATGTCAGTCAGTAAGTGTAAAAAAGGCTTGTTTATTGTTGTTGATTGATTTAGATATTTATTGTTATTGTTTGTCTTTCAACATTATCTTTAACGATGTAGGTTTTCTAATTTTAACAATGGTTAAGCAAGTTTTTTTTTCTGATGATTGTAACAATAATCTATTTCTATCAACACTCTTAACAATGCCTTTCCTCCAACAATGCTTAAGCCGCAACTTTTTCAAACAATCATTCACCTTAACAATCTCATCAAGAAGAGCATCCATTTTGTTTACACCCCGAAACTTTACTTGCAACAAGCGAAAAATCTTGAAAACCGGAAACACTTCTTATCTGTGAATTAAAAACCCAGAAAAATAAAAAGTTAGAAAATCCTTTTTCCTCTCATGTTGATATCACCCAAAATAGAAGTGCGAAAGTCGGAAACACCATTTTGTATTTAAGGCGGAAATGGCTTTTTCTTGTTGATTGCAACTCAGATTCAAACCTGTCATTTACTGTCTCCCTCACCCCAACAGACAAGAAAAAAACACTCGGTATTAAAGGAGTGTACAAAGTGCACACAACTGATCAATGACAACAAGAAAAAAGAAAAAAAAATTATTATCGGCTTGTTGCAAGCCATCTGGTGGCAACCACATGAAACACACAAAGGTTAGGTCTTGTTGTTTCACCTCCCTGGATGACCCCGTCTTTTCACGACCGGCTAAATGTCTTTGAACCCCTTTGGGGTCGTCTAAATTGAGTGTAATCTGAGTTGGCCAGGAAAAAAGAAAATGGCGGCCGGGTGTAATTGAAATTTATTAAGACTTGTTTTATGTTTGTAAAAGAGTTGGTAGGAATTGGTTCCCTCGTGTTTAATAAACGTACCACTCCATCAAGGCTACTCCTCTGCTTCATCCATTTTCTCTATTGGGGTCGTAATACATCCCCCCCCTCCATTTGGGATAATGATTTTTCGTTTCATCAGGGGTATGATGATTACGTTCGGGTGGTGTAGTGAATACATATGTAAGGGTTTACGTGGTCATTATTGATTGAGTGGGGGATAATGGGTGTGGGTATCAGAGTTATGGGTTAGGGATACTAGAGGGGATATTGATTTGATTGTTAAGGAAGATATTAAAGGGTCTGTTTAATGGGTAAGGGTCAACTTGATTCAACTTCCGCTTTCTTCAAAATGATTACTCTAACTTGTTTTGACGTCCATTTTGGCGGACTTGGCTGGTTATTTATTGTTATTGATGGAATTTGATACTTAATGTGACCTTACTTAAAGTGAATTTGTCTGTCGACATGTGAACTAAAAAATTGCAGTTACTTTGGTCTGAATATATCAATCAAGAATAAGTTCAGGAGCATATGTGGTTGGTGGCGAATGCTGCCTCTTGGATGGCTGGAAGTAGCAAAGTCAAAGTAACCTAAACGTATTTGAAATCACATTGACGTTAGTTAGTAGTATACAGTATATTATGCCGTAACTGGGCCAGCCCCATGATGCTCCGCGCGAAAAAATAATATTCCCAAATTTTAGTTATAGCGCATTGACAACTGGCTATAACTAAAATTTGGGAATATTATTTTTTCGCGCGATGCATCATGGGGCTGGCCCAGTTACGGCATAATATATACTACTTTAGTTGCACCTAAATCCTTCTCTTACGAAAGTCAATCCCGCTATGTCTTGCACTACTAAACTGTAAGTTATGACTAAATGAAGTGGTGTGAACTTACCCTGTAAGTAACTTTTACGTAAGTCTGTTCACATCAAAATTGCTCATGACTTTAAGTTTGATTCAGAAGTAAAATGTAGATTCTTGGTTATGCTCCTGATCTCATACCTTCGATTAACAGACTTAACATAATATGTCTACTTGAAGCATGAAAATGAATCCCAGAATACATGGCTTCCCATAAGTTAAGTTTAGTACGAACAGGTGGCATGTTGGTGTGAACAGTCGCTCGATTCTGTACGTAGCCGTCAAAAATTGTTGTATGCGTACAGTGAAATATTGACTTTAAACTTACAGGTCTTTATTAAACCGTAAATGCCCTTGCCAGGTTATAAAGACGCTTTAAAGCATTCTTAACCCCTACGGAACACAAAAGGAAAATAAAACACTTCCGTTTACTCTTTAAGACCATGAAAATTTACTGTACCCCTTAAAACGATTTCCCAACACCCTAACAAACTTCAAACTCCCTTAACCCAACCGGAAGTACCTTTTTATATACATTTTTTATCCCCTTTCTTGACAAAAGGGCACATCAACCTCGATTTAGATTCTGCACGAGTTGAGGACACACAATTTATGGATCACTAAAACCAACTGCCACTTTCTCAATTCCCTATTAATTTAAAAAAAAAAAAAAAAACTTACCAACTCTAACCGGAAGTACCCTTTTATTTCATCTTCATCACCTTATTGAAGTGAGAATTATTGAATGTAAATTGGTTTTGGCTATGAGAGACGGGTGGAAAATAATTGCAAATGGCGTCCAAAATGGTCGATTTTTAAATTGATTTTTCTCATTTCAGACTGGTAATTTGGTGCACAGTTACAAGGGAACAGGTGGAATTTTTGAAGTATGTTGGAATTCTCGTGGTGATAAAGTAGGAGCCAGTGCATCTGACGGATCTGTAAGTAAATAATTAAGAAATTTGAATTTTTCTGACCTCATTTTTTAACAATTAGGTGTTTGTGCTGGATCTACGGAAATGATGTCTTTTTATGGAACTGAATGGATTTTTCCATTTCATTTTTTTCTCTATATACATATATATCTTATCTCTTTTTGGTCAATCATTTAATTTCCAGACATTTTTAGATAAATCATCCGCCGTCTTTAATATTTTTTAAATCGGGAAATTTAGTTAGTGATTTGATCTTTCTTGAAATTTAAGGAAATGTTTGAATTTAAGAAAATTTTCTTGAGAAATTTTTTATTTGGCTATAGTTTTTCCCTTCCTACCATTTATCTGTTTTAAGTTTTTGTCTTTTCTGTTTCTTTTAAATTTGTTTTCAAAATGATGGGTGACGATATTATAATTGTTATTATAATCATTATAATTTTTTGTCTGACACGCATTTGTACTTTATGTCTCGTCAATTTCATTTGTATAGTGGAGGGGCCTTAGATTAGAAACTTGTTGGGGAAATGATTTTTTTTGGTCATATGACAGTATATTACAGAAAATGTTTTGTATTGAGTTTTGAAAAAAAAAATAAAGTAGGTGTTTTTCTTCCAAAGAAAGTTCACTTAAAGGGGTAGTAACACCCTAATTTTTATCTTAAAGGGGTAGTAATACCTATTTTGTTTTTGTTAAGAACGCTTTCTACATTTTTTTAACTTTATTAAAGGGGCAGTAACTCTTTTCTAAAGAGGTAGATGTCGTTACTTGGAACCTTTTATAAGGATCGTCATGTCAGGTGGATAACGATGTGAGGCAAAGGAAAAGTGCCAAAAATAGAATAACTAAATGGCACCTTTGTTGTGGTTTTGGATGGTGGCCATAGGTAGTTAAATGTTTCTTTGTGGGAGCTGACAAAAGGGTTTTCATCTCCAAATGGAATTTTATTTTAATAAATGCAGTGTAAGCAGTTTGTATGTGGAAATAAAGTAAAGTGGAAAATGTAACTGGTGACCGCTAAGGTTTATACTTGGCGAGAACAGAAACTATTACTAAAATTTGACCAATCTGTGTCATCATAGAGAGGGCGCCACTGCTCATTTAGGGAATCTCATTCTTAATCTCGCTCTTGGTCCGTGACAAGCAACATCCTTCAACTCCCTCTATTGCCCGCTTTGAGTTTGTTTAGTGGAAAGTGTTGGAGCAATCCCCACGGTTTTCCTCTCGTAAATAAACCCAAACGAAGAGAATGGATTTTGGCTTGCAACTTGACCACCATTAAATTAATCGGACCAGCAAAGCGAAACAAAACTTCAATTGCAAGTTCGCAAATTGCCAGACCATTACAAAACCACTTGGATCCGTCTCAAACAAATTTTTAAAGAGGAAAACTACAAGAGATATAAATTTGTCGTTTCTCTCATGACATTTGCATTTATTATATCTCTCAAGTCTTATTGATGGTGCAACGAGGATGGGGCAATTGCACCTGCAAGCGACAAACCATTTTGACTGAGAAAAACATGCAAAAATGATGGAGTTGGGATTAAAGTTGCGTGTTAAATACTACAAAAGGACTCTAAACACATGGTAACATTAAAATTGTTTAATGGGTTGGAGTTTCTTCTTGTAGTTTAAGGTTGGAAAGTTTCAGCGCTAAATTTCACCGGTAGCATTGTTCTGTAATCTAACAACATAGTTCTTTACTTTTTGTTGCAGCGGGTACAGCTCTGACAGATGAGGTAAATATTGTTGTTTTTACCAGGAAATCCATTTTGGTTTTACAACAACCAAGAGCTATCAAACCAGAGCTTCCATTTCACTTCTCTGAGGAGGCCGAGAGACTTCCAAAAGGAACCGAAAGAGAGAGGACTGCGGAGGCAAGCTTACTTGCTCCATAAAGTATACTCAGTCACTGGTGACAAAAGCCGGAGAGACTTAATTTTATGAAATATATTCAGCCCCCCCTTCCAAATAGGTACATACCAACAGTAAAAATAATGCCTTTTCAGAAGAGAGAAGAAGAACGATACGCAAACTAGAAACCCTTAGTCAGACAAGCAAGAAAAGCCAGAAGAAAACAAGGCTAGACTTCAAAAAGCGAGACATCATTAGTACCTATTACTTTACACCGACCGAAGAAGTGTCACCAGACAGGTACAAAACCAGAAATCGGACGATGGCATATAAAAGATACAACTTTGAAGAATAATTCACAAGTAAGTTCACCCACTCTTGTCTGGTGATATGATAATGTAGTGGTGTTTTATTGCCAGACTTGCTAAGCATCACCTTGTGAGAGACACTGCAACCACTTACTAGTGCTTAGTTGACCGGTGATTTTTTTTCACTTACTATTACTGCAATTTTTTTTTTCTTTTCTATTTTTCTTTAAATCCAATTAAATTGTCAACTTCTTTGAAGATTGACATCTCTTTTCCCCCCTCAACCATTTTCTAAAATGTTGACCACATGTGTTGCTAATTTCAGGTCATTAACTCGTCACATGAGAGGAAATGACAAATCCAAAACACGTAAAAGCTATAATTTTTGATATTAAAAGAAAAAGGAAATTTCTTCTCAACATCTTTTGCATTGACAATTTCCTTTTCTTATTTTTCTATCTATTAAAGTTATCTCATTTGACTTTCTTCTTCTTTTTTCTTCTTTGGTAATGAGTTGTTGATTCTATTTTTTGCTTGTTTTTCTTTCATCTTTAGGAATTTTAAGAGGAGTATAAATTTTTATGGATTAGTCGGTGCTTGGATGTATGTGCGTATTCATCTATTTAGTTTGGATCGATAATATTTAGATGGGGCAGATTGTTGTTCAAGCACGATTAACCTTAATGTAAAAGTCAAATCCACGTTATTTATAAAATGTAGGACAATTAGAGTTGTCTTTTCTGCTCTGAGTTTGGATTTTATTAGTGATGTAGGTGTAGGGTTTTGACAGTCAATTAATCCAAGAGTTAGGTAGATAATGACGTCTTTAAAGTGGCAGTTCAGCAGGAAATCTTAATTAAGAAATTGGTTTTTTTATGCATATAATTTTATTTATTGAATGTTTTAACTTGATTTTTATCAATTGCTAGCCATTACAACTCAAATTAGCCCTAGCATAGTGTCAAAAGAAGATCAAAGCAAGAAAAAAACATCATTTCCTACTTCACTCTTAATGTCTCTGCGCCGTTATCGCCACCTGAAACTCTCATCTCTTGTCATCCCACACATCACCAATTTCCTTTTCACATCTACCCCCATCCAGTTTCCTCTTCAAATCTTTTCCCACATGTTTCAGTTATTCAAGGAGTATACAACAAAATTAAATTACATTGAAGTTTTCTTCACTATTTTCCATAAGACCAAAAAGGTGTTAATCCATAGGATGCCAAGAAAAGATGTTTGTGGTTGTTTGAAATACTACATACTTCAGAGCATATTACAACTAATTACAGTTACTTAGTTTGTTGTGTTGTGAGTAGTGTTAAGTTTGTACTGTTGTGAATTGAACAGTACAAATTTGTGCAATGATGAAATAGTGTTGTGAAGTGTTGAGTTGTTTGAAATACTGTTGTGAATATTATCAAGTGTTGAGTTATTTGGGTACAGTGCTTACACTGGTTGTTGTGAGGTTTCCTAATGTCCGTATAGACCACCGTAGAAAAGACAACATAAAAAAATGATGAGTAAAACATTAAAATTTAAAAAGTACACAAAAAAGATTTAAAAATTAACATTTGTAGAATATGCACATAATCACATTAAACATGTGAATCTCTGAAAAAAAATGATTTTGCAAATCCTTTTAATTTTCTGCATAAATCATGAATAGAATTTTCTTTCCCCCTGGTGGTGAAGATACATAAACTCCTTCATTGAGTGAGTCGGCGAAGGATTAGGATCAGCATCTCCTCAACTTTGCATGTGTAATGAGGGCCACAGAGGGCACTAATGGTTCTCTCAACCAGCGAAGACTAATTTATTTTTTTCTTTTCTTTTTAATGTTCCAGACCTAGGGACACAGGACCGACGCAGATTCGATTAATGGCCCTTGGGGGAAATAGACCAGCATGATGGAACTTTGTGTAATTAAGCCTAATTATAAAGATAATGTTGAGGAGGAGCAGGAAAAATTTTTCTTTTGTTTTTTAACTTGAGTTTGGAGAGGGTTAGGACTGATAACAAATCACTGACAAATTTGCTTACAAGAGTGTGTAATCATAGTGGTTCATCTATAATGAGAGGGAAAGTTAATGTTGTAGGGGTTAATCTTAGGTCACTTGATGAGTATTTTTTTTTAGTCTTTTTAAAAGGTGAGGGAAGAGTATCCCATTTTTAAAAGTGTTAAATGTGTGAAAGTGGTGGGGATGTGGGTTAATATTGTATGCAACACCACAACATTTCATACCGCACTATAAACGATTTTATAACTCTTAACTTGTTTCTTAGTATTGGAAGTGTGATTTGCACTGTATGAAGTGCTTTGCATTGTTGAAAGTACTGTAGTGTTGTTGTGTTGTGCATTTTTGTGAATTCTGGGAAATGTTTTAGTGTTGTGAAAAATTATTTGTCCCAACGAGCTTCCGTAGCTTTTAATTAATATAAGCACCCCACTAGAGGCAGCAGGTGGGTTTTGATGATAAATCCGTGAGCATAGGTGTCGCTTCTTATCTTTAAATATTTTTTTCTATTTTCATATTTTATATTTTTTAAAAAAGAAAGTGTGAGGCGACTGCCATGATCATCTCATTACGAACGTTGTTGACACAAGTGATTAAGTTAACTTGGCAAAGTCCCACAACTTGTTGGTAGATCGCGCTTTCTTTTTTTTTTTTAGTTTTCTTTGCAACTTTTAAAAATGTTGTTAAAATTGTGCGAGTGGGTTTCTCGTGCCAAAAAACTTTGCGTTTTGTAAGTTTTCGAGAGAATTGTAAAAGGATTCTTTGTACAGTATTGGGAAAAGGCTTGAAAGATGATGTAGTGACGAGTTGTTGGCAAACGGTTTTGAGATTCAGTCAAAAGAGGAATTTTCCTGCTCCACTTCATTTTATTTTGGAGAGAAAAATTTTTTTCTTATTATTATTCTTGATAAAGAGCAAAGTTTGATGAAAGTGACGGCCGAGTCCGTATTCTAATGTAAACAAGTTAGAAGAACCAAAAGTGTCATCATTTTATCGCCTAGTAATAATAATTAAAAGCTAACTGATAAATTTTGACGTCACTAAATAATAACACGGTCGTAAATGATGGACATGTTGATCGGCATGTTTCACATTTGTTGTAAATAAAATCACGTTTTATTAACTAAGTGTATTTAGACCTTCATAAGCAGATTTCGCCATAACGTAAATCATACGATATGATTTACGGCGTATTTAACACGGGTATATGATGTTGGTTGGAAGAATTGTATAATGATGTAAACTTTATTGATTTGTACAAGTAATAAATAACTACAGTATGACGTCGTATTTTTAACACTGGATTATTTCACAGTGACGTAATATTTCCTCGGCCCGTTGTGACATCTAAATGCGAAATACAACGTCTTGTCATAAAATAAAAATTCGATTATAAATCGGTGGATATTGTATCCGTGATGTAACTTTTAACTTGAATAAAATGGAAATTTATCTCCTTACGTTTATTTAGACCTTAATAAATTATCATTTTTACCAAACGACACAATTAAATTGCTTTTTACGGCGTATTTAACATTCCGATAAATTATGAACCAAAACAGACAAAAGGCGAGAATCTCATTTCCGGACATTTCAACCAATTCAATTTCACAAATCGGCTATTACTAACATCATTCCTATTAAACCATCAAACACCTACAACTCAAACGCCAAATTTATTCAATAACTATCCCGCAGAAAATTTACAACCCTATAAACTAACTCCGATAACAGTGACATCATCAACGATATACATAACCAATTAAGATACGACATTTTATGACGATAATCAATGACGTCACATGTTTATCGCCATTTTGTAATGTATTAGAAATGGCGATAAACACGAACACCATCACCGCCTTATCGTAACCGTTTTTATCCATCAACATCAACACTTCTCATGCGCCAACTCGGAAATTTTCATCACGACACAGCACAAGAGACGTTAGGTAAGTCATTTTATAATTTTATTCACACGCAGCGACGATAAAAGAAAATGTTTACGTTGCTCAACGTTTATCCGCCATAAATTGTCAAGTCAGACGATGTCCGAAAGATGAGGTCGCGCTCTTTTTTCCTTCTCTCAACTTCTTTGACATTCCCACCTTGTATACCACCCTTTTGGGATCCGAAAAAAAGCTAAGAATGATAAAAAATTTCTTTTTATTTCTAAAAAAACTTTTTTTTTTCATTTTTCATTGTCAGAGCGAAATGAAAAGAAACGGACAAGGGAATTATCCTTGTCTCGTGTGGAGGAGAAATTCATCCGGTGCAAATATGACAGGCTGATGAAGGCACGGCACAGTCCCGAATGAAGTCAAACGCCAGGGAACGTTGGCAATTTCCGTCGTGCAATTTGAACCGAAAAGGTAAATAAAAGAGAAGAGAAAAGAAGAGTGAGTGGATCGATTTAGCAAAGAAGTTGTCACGCAGGTGATGTATTGCACCACTAATAACCGAACAAGTGACACCGAGTTAATCACATTAGAAAAGCGCCCCTTTTGTTCACTTGGGTGGGAGATAGTCTCTGATTTAGTCTGCTTATCAAAGGAGAAGGTTTTCTAAGTCCACTTTTGTTGGTCTGGGAATTGCACTTACAAAGATCTTTGTTTAATTATTTTTTTTTCAATATAGGCATTTGATAAATGTTGCTGGTGATTGCTGTCAGGTCAAGTTTTTGAAGTTTACATATGCAGCAGAATCTAGATGATTTTCTTTGGTCGCAAGTACAGAAGGAAGCCATTTTGTGCCGCTTCCAGGTCAATTTTCATATTTCCTTGTACTTTTAATGTAAACAGAAGTATGAGGATGCTTCATCCGTCAATTTACCTTTAAAAACTGCGAGAAAGAGTGTTTTTTTAACAGTTTAAAAAGAAAAAGAAATGAAGTATTGAGTGAAGGTTGTTCATCACGTTATCCCCGACGACACCCGGTGGGTCGTAAATTTTTGTTTGTCTTCTTTTGCCGCCAGATCGCGTAATCGCATAAGAGAAAAGGCGGCGTTTGGTGATTTATACTTGGGCGACCCAACACGAATTCCCCGCCACATCCACACGGCCGATAACGACGCCTCGAGTGGCGCACATGATGGATGAGACTCGGTAAACATGGAGTAAAGGCCGGCAACGCTTTTCTCTTCTCCAACAACCAATTGGCTTCAATTAGCTCCAACTTTTGTTGTGGCTCATCAATTCATTAGTTGGTGGCCTCCCTGGGGGAAACTTTTATTATGCCTCATCATCGTTGACGTTTAATTTGTTTTGAATATGTTTTGCAAACAGGTGCCTCTATAAATAAAACTTGGGATAAATCGTTTTAAAGTGGCACTAGTTTTTGCTTCAATTAAATATTTTTTTTCTCCCAATTTATGGTTGGTGATATCACTAGTGCAATTTTCCATTTTTTATTGCTGGGTGTTGTGTTGCTGCTGACAGGGTAAGATTTTTTTTTTTGGAGAGCTTGCAAGTTGGCCATGAGTTAAATTTATGCAAATATTAGATGGGTTGATATTGAAATGGAGAAGTTTTATAGCGTGTTTTTTGATAGAATTGGGAATGTATTTTTTAAAAGTTTTACAAATGGATTTTTTTTGGTCGATTTTACAATTTTGGGTATTTTAATTTGGAATCAATTTTTATCTTTGCAGATGCAACTCGTACTTGAATTAGACTAATTGCCAATTCGCAGTCGAATACTTTTTTTCATTGAACTAGATAAAAATAGTCGCCATCGTCGACCAATTATTTTGAACTATTTTGTGTTGAGGTTGTGTCAGGTGATAAGAGTTGAGCACTTTCGTGTGCCCGGTTTCAACCATTTGTAGCATTTGGTGCGAGAGCTGTAGCTTAAAATCATCAAAATCACTGGAAATGTCGATTGAAATAAAACTAGTTTAATTGCCAATAAGGGCATTACATCGCATTTATAAGATTTATAAATCACATCCGAAATGACAATTGATAGCGTTTGAGCTGTAGATGAGATATTAACAAGTTAAGCATAACACATGTACTCGATGGTTATATTAAGTGTTTACAAAGACACACTGGAATCTTCAGTTGGCAGTTTGGTTATATGTGTTTAAGGGAAACGTCCGGTAGAAGGTCTTAAAGATTTGCCTGGAATATAGATTTGAGGGAAAGTTAATTAATTTACAAATAAAACGCCATTTGGGTAGCATTAATAAATTAAAGTTCGGAAAATCCACCTAATTTATTTTGGTGACATTTCTAATATACCACAACAATTTATTTCTAATCTTTTGAATTTTTTTTTTGGGGGGGAAAGTAATTTATTTATCCATACATTTTTCTGTATGTTTACTTTTTTCACTCTCTCTTTTCAGTTGTCAGTGAGAATTTGGTTTGGCCCGAGTTGACTTGTTCTCCACTTTGCCGCTTGCTTACGCGTCTCATCGACCGAGCGACACGCGCAGTTACCACAGGAAGCGGAAACGGCTGCTCACAAATCACGAATGAAAGAAGAGAGCCAAACGCATCGCGCCACGCCTTTGAAAATGCCACTTGGTACGACTGACTCATTTTTAAAACGGGATTCGACAATAACATGAAATGACCTTCATCTGACCTTCGTATTTAGCTTGGTAAGGAATTTTTATTTTATGATTAAAAATTAGGTCATGATGTGTGTGACTAATTTATAGTGCGAAAGATCTGCTTTAAATTGCTAGAAACTTTGAATTTTTGTCAAGTAATTGAATTTAATATCGCAAGTTTGCAGCCTCTGGCGGGTTTGTAGGTAAAGAAAGTTGTTGAATTGCAGCCATTGCGAATCAATTGCGAGGCATTTTACTGGATTAAAATTGAATTTTGCAAGAGGGAGAAACAGGATGTGTGAAAATTGAAAACTAGAATGTGGTAAGGCTGAAATTTTGTTGTTGGTCAAAGTGGCTCAATTATTTTTGGTGGTTTCATTGAGTTTTAGGTGTTTTTATTGCAACAGGTTGAAAAGCTGAAAGTGGCACAATTTCGAAATGAGTCAAAGTTGATCTCATAGAAATATATAAAAATAAATACTCAATCCATCTAAGCCTATTTAATATTTGAATGGCAAACCAAAAGTCCAAGTAAGAAACACTACTAATCAATAAGTTTTTTACCATCTCAAAAAAAAATTGATAAAAATCCAAGAATCGTTGGTTGTGTCCTTTGGGGAAACACGCGTTGTCATTTGTGGGAGAAAATCCTGAGGGTTGCAGATAGTTATCTCAGGTGCAACATATTTCTCATTCACCTAGGCTTATCGTCCTTAGGCTTTTCTTGTTGCTCGTTATGTAGCTGGAGAGGGCTCCTGACACCCACACTTCACACCCCACTTGCCAACCCCTGACTCCCAGGGGGCGCACAACCCCCAAACACGAGATTTCACTTTTTTTATCGTTTTTTGCCGGACTTTTTTGTTTATTTTTATTATTCATAGTTTTTTTTCTTTTTTTTTTGGAAATTCGCTTTTTGTCCGCTGGGGGATGCGCAAAGGTTCTTTACTTTTTCTACGTTTGGCCTCGTCTTGAGTATTGGGTGGAAGAATTTTTTTTTGCTTCTCTCGGTGGTTTATTTGTCGTAAAAAATGGTTACGCAGTTGTTTTGCATTCGTCTGATGGGTTCAGGGTTTGTGACGTGAATTGGAATTAGGGAAATCGATTTTTTTTTTTTTCCTTGCGTGTTTGGGGAATCGAGTTATTTATTGGGGGTTTTGTTTCCGAGGTGATGGAGTGGAGGGAAATGAGAGGTAGTCGATTGTTTTTTATTGGTTGTAGAAGTTTGTCTGCAAGAATCGGTGGAAATATCGAGTTGTGGGAGTCGATTATTCGTTTCATGGTAAACTGTAAAGTGTAACTTTATGTATCTCGTCCGTCACGAATTTATTGATTGTCGAATGGAATCCTTTCGGGATTCGATTTTCCTTCGATCGATTAATGATCGACTAATTTGTCTAATTTGGACTCAAATTGGCCCAAATTGGATAATTGGGGAGCGAATCGAACTAATTTGCAACAATTAGGCTCTGGGGATTATCAAATTAAGCAGAACCTTGAGCAATTACAAAACATCGACTAAAAGTATCGATTTCTTTTCAATACCCATCGTACTTTATTTTTAATTCAAATTGTGTACACTATTGGATATTTTTAAAAATTCGATTAAGTTTGTAGTCGATATATCGAGGTGGGTATTATTCAAGAGAGGTTGAATTTTTCTTTTGTTTTATGCGGTCGTAATCAGGTGACGCTCAGGGAATGTTGAAAAGTGAGTAAAAAGATAATCTCAGGAGGAGTGTTGTACATCTCGTTTGAAATGCATGGCGGCGGTTTTCCCTGGCCGTGGCCACTCTTCTTAGTCACAAAAGCCAAAGTAGTAGTAGGAGCTTTTTACATTTTACCCTTATGCAAAACTAAGGCCGATAATGGAATTCCACTGAGGCACTGAATTGAACTCGTACGTGGACTAAGAAAAAGGAGAAACTTGGGCTTAAAGTGTGTGTCTGCCAAAAGGCGATTTCGCTACATGAATTGGAAATTTTTTTAGGAGATTAGATTGTTGTAAGGTTTTTTTTAAGACTTAAGGCTAAGTTGTTTAATGTCGTCATTTTTGGGGTTTTTTTGAACTATAGTTGCGTCTTATTTTGTTGTTAATTTGGAAAGTTAATTCTAATGTTGGCTTAAGTTAGAGTTGTGTGCTTCCAGGTGCTAATGTGATTCAAAATTAGTTGACAGTTGAATGAAAGTTAACTCATATATATACGTAACAACATAATCATGATTGTTAATTCAAAAGTTGAAAGTTAATTTTTGAAATTATTTTCAAGTCCTTCAAAACTATGATCATGCAAGTTAATTCAAAGGTTACTTCGTTTAAAATCTAAGTTAATAATTAGCAGATTGGATCACTATTTAAAATTAGCTAGGGCTGTGGTAATTAACTGAGGATTACCAAAAGTGCTAATTAAATTTAAGTCATTCTAAATTTTGGGAAAGTTAATTACAACTTATATAAATTTTGTAACTTTAAGGTTAGATAGTTACAAACGGAAATTAGCTGTCGATAGAATTCAGTTACCTGGAAGTTAAATTGCTTGAAAATTAATATTATTAAATAATATTAATTGTAAAAGTTGCCCCTTCAAAGTTAGTCCAAATTTAATTCCATTGAAAGTTAGTCCAAAGTTAATCTCATTGAAAGTTAGTCCAAAGTTAATCTCATTGAAAGTTAGTCCAAAGTTAATCTCATTGAAAGTTAGTACAAAGTTATTTCCATTTAAATTTAGTACCAAAATTAATCTCATTCAAAGTTAGTCCAAAGTTAATTTAAATTCAAAATTAGTTCAAAGTTAATTTAAATTTGATTGACTGTCACGTTAACTCGAATCAAACGACGTTACACTTAAAACTAACCATCAAATTAACTTAAAATTTTCATTGCAAAGCATATGAAAGCCACACTACCTTACTGTAGAAAAATTTCCCTACAACTTTAATTGAAACTCGGACAAATCAATTCTAAAACTCTTCAAACGTCTCCAACTTGAAAGTCAACAACATCTATCTGAGATCACACCCATTTGACAAGACCTGATACAAAATACAATTCATGAATAGCTTAGCAAGATTTAAAGCCCAATAGAAAAAAGTAGCCACATTCAACTGGGAATATTGGGAAATCCATCTCAACTTTCCTCCCTCTCTTGGGCCATTTGCCTGTAGAATCCCAACACCAAATAGAATCTCTTGACGTAACACTCTTTTTCCCCCTACCTCTCTGTGAAACAATAACATACTGTCCAACTTTACCCGCATCTTTTGTTATTTGAAAACTGCTTGAGTGCACACAATTCTAAATATTCCACCATTTCAATTCACTTGAATGAACAATAAAATTAGGAAAAACTGTTAATTTTAAGTGTGTATCAGCTTTAGGCAGTTGTAAATGCGGGGCAATGAATTTAGTATTTAGTGCACTGGAAAAGTCTACTTATAATTCCTTAATTATGAACGCAAGTTAATTGAATTTAAAATCCAAAAATGGACATAGGAATCAACACTTGAAATCCTTTTGTTACCCACTAAGATCGTTTTCGGTTGACTGAACAACAAATTGAATTAACCAGAAGTAATAGATTTTTAATGTTTATAAATATCCACTTAAAACCTTTAGTTTTTACCCACAAAACACCAGCCGCGCCATCAATAATGACGTCACATGCTTTATAATGTAAAGCTAAGGTCACATTTGTGTTTCTGTTGCTGTTCTGGTGGGAATGTACACTCTTGATATTTTACCCGAAATTCTTTGCGAACAGAAACGATACGAGTAAACAAACCGGAAATACCTACTCCACATTCAACCAGCAGTTTTTGCCCTTCTCCTTTTACGTGAAAAATGATAGTGTGTAAAGGGATTTCGTCGAGTGGTAAAGGAGGCGACCAACTTAATTAAACAGCCGTGTAAAACATGGCAGGCGAGCCCCTCCCTTTTTGGGTCTTACAAGCCCAAGTCAGAACTCGCCATCTCTTCATCTAGAGTCCATTCGTGTAGCAGCCGTTTCATCAACCAAATGGCAACAACAACATAAATAAGACAATCACTATTGCTCGACTAAGTAAAAAATGACTAATAAAAAAAAAGAAAATGGAAGTCTTTTCAGATGAAAAATCGAGCTGGAATATTGCTGTAATAATTCTCTTTTTTTCTATTAAAAGAGGGAAAATTTGTTGGTTTTTTGCGAAAATGTCAGCGTTTAATAGGTACAGGATTGGTTGCTCAATTAGATTTTTTTTTCTTTCTTTTTACCCCTCCTTTTCAATATTGGATGGTAAAATCGGTGGGGAATATTGATTAGAGGAAATGGTGTTATTTCCGGTTTTGATGTGTTTGTTTAAAAAATTTCCACCCTTGGTTCAAGTAGGTTTTGTAAAGAGGTTCAAGAGGGTGTTAAACTACTTGTTGGCTTAATCTAAGCTCATTCGAGCTGTGATTGGCTAAAAAAATTTGCTTAACCTGATTTTCATTTGTTGATAGCATTACAAAGAACTTAGAAACTTAATTTTAATTTAATAAAATGGACGTACTACCCCTTTAATTTCACAAACCTTTAAAAATCTCACTCAATCTTTTAAACAACTCTTTAAGAAATCCTTTTTTAATGAACTACATTTTCAATATCTACATACAAAAAGGTAATAACCCAAAAGCTACCACCAACATAATACAAATTTAACAACCAGAAAGAGGGAAAAATCACACATCCCCCATTCTCTGAAATAAAATCTTAAAACTTCTCAACAACAAAATAAAACTTGACACCTAATAATAAAAATTTTTTTTTACACCTCTTCCATTTTTTTATTACACTTATAAAAAACGGATGGCCATTCCCAGTATCCGTAGAAAGCAATTTAAAAAAAAAAGATTCAAGTCGCAGAAGAAAATGACATGAAAAGTGCAGAAGATGAAGAGTTGGCCACCACGAATTGCAAATTCAACAAACATTTTGCCTATTTGCCCACTCCCTAATAATTTATAGGGAAGGAAGCTCTCAAGTGCCAACGCAAATGCAGTCATCTTTTTGAGTGGTTGCACCAAATTCAGTGCGAACCACTTGTCTCGCAATTTTCCTTTTGCGACCAAATGAATGTCTTTTAATTTTCACAGCGCGTTGATTCAAGTTGCACAGTCCTGTCGAGTGGGGACGCATCATTTTCTTCTGTCTTTTTGGGAAATTACAATTTTCGGCTGTTTGTAAATTGATTCCTGGCTGCTGTAAATCAAAATGGGAAAGTATGGAGATTCCCTGGTGGCCAAAACAAAATGCCAACACCGGAAATTAAGATTTGAAAGCTTCTTAAGTTGTGTTTCTCGATAGAAGTTTCGGGATTGAAAGACGGCAGTTCGTGGTGGTGGATAAACCGGAAGTGGTTGTAATAGGAGAGTTTAGGGGTAGAGGAATTAAGACTTGTTTAGGTTAAAATTACTTATTATTTCTAAGTTGTGGACAAATTACATGAGGTTACCGAACCGGAAGTTGTCTGTGTGTGTGTGTAAAAACACTCAAACACTACATTATTTTTAACGTACAAAAAATAGAGATTAAAGGGGCAGACTCATCTAAACCGGAAGTCTCCTTAACTTCACCAAACCTTTTGAAAAACCATCTCTTCACTTCTTTTGATCACAAACCTTAAAACAACAAACTCAAATCTAGGCCCTCATAAATTAATTTTTCTTAATGAACCAAATATTTAAAGAGATTTAAACATCTAAGTAAATTTGGTCAAATTTTAATGCACTGATTAATTACTATCTAGCAAACATATAAAGCAATCGTTCTCTTTATTTAACTTTTATATTTATTCCCATACAACCCCTCGCCCAATTGCACATTCGTCTCTAACACTCGTTGCTTTTGTACTTAATCCTACGTAGTCGTTGAATCAGCGAAGTTTTTAGATGCACCAACTGTTTTTGTATTCAGCTGATAGCGCAAACTCCATTTATATTTTTTCCTTACTTCCCCCCCAAAAAAAAAATGTTAGCAACAGCAAGGTGAAGCAAAAACCAAAGTGAAAATTATGATCATTTTTTCTTTTTGCCGTAAGGTGGCGCATGATGAAAAATATATATTTTTTTTTTTAAATAAATGATGTCGTTTATCTCTTGTATGATTAAGTGTCTGAAACAAATTTTTCGGGGAAATCGAAGATAAAAATGAGAAATGAACCCCTAACGACAGTTTTTGGAAGCGCTAATTGACGTCAGTTTTAATATAGAATAATGCAACGTTTTGGAGTGTCCCGCGGGAGACGTGGACAGGTCCTGCTCGAAGCGAAATTGAATTTTTATGCTAAGCCGCCAGTAGAGGCGCTGCATGGCTGTTGCTCACTGACCTCGTCAGCGTTGGTCAGTGGGTAGGGAGGTGAGTGAACTTCACTTTTACCTCTAAGTGACCAAGACGAGCTGTCTGTGTCTTTCTGCCCCTTCCTATTGACTTTCCTCTAAAACAATTTAAGCACTTGGCTAAAGTTTACTGCCTGCTTACAAATGCGCACTTGCTTCTTCTTACCCTTCGTAAATGTTTCTTTTTAAAAAAAGTAAAGTGGGGAAAGCTGACTCTTTTTTTTTGAGGAATTGGGGGAAGAAAAGGCGGCTAACATAGTCCATACTGATTTCAAATCAAAACATCGCAAAAAGTCACAACCCCAAAGGGGGAGTTTTGATTTAGGATCATAGACTTTTTATTGTGGCACTGTCCTGCGTCTAGAGTATTAACTTCCAATAGATAGATAAAAGTAGGGGTCAGTTTTGCTAAGGGCTATTAGGATCATACTTTATGGAAACATAGACTAAGTGTTCACACCAGACTTTACGTGAGTTAATCCTTGTGTTCACACTAGACGTAAACGACTTGCTTAAGTTCATACGCGTGCGAACAGCCAGTGCGAGAAGTTTCACCACATTACGTTAATCAGGTGTTCCAGAACATATTCAGATCAATCAAACTATATGATTGCGTTCAAACTGCTTGTAAGTAACTACTTCTGGTGTGAACCTCCACAAAGGTTTGTGCAAGCGAGATTTGACGTTACCCCATTTTGCTCACATCAAAGTGCAGCGAGTACACGGTTTGTTTACATCCAGCCGCTAAGTTAGGCTGTCCCACGCCTAATGTGTACTGATGTGAACTCAAGTTGTAACATTTAAAATCTCATCTCTGAAATATTAATGCAGAAAGTTCGTTTCCAAATTGGTTTTTACTAATGTCTTCACAGTGTCGTTTGTCCAATAGTCACTTTAACGACGCATCAGTGACAAGATGCAGGTGTTTGATGATCATTGGTTGATAGGAGTAAATAGTGACAGCTACTTTTTCTTTCTTGCTCCAACCACTGTCAACCAAATTGGGTTAACGTTAATTTTCTTTTTTCTACTCTATTGGGGAATAAATTTTCCTAGCACTTTGCAAGCTAAAGATTTGAGCTTGCTTATCAATCATTAGCCAAGTGCTTCATCTTCATCTGGTGCAATTAAGGGAATTGCTGCCTCTCACTGTTAACACAAGATGGACAAGATGGACCATCAATTACTTAGTTCGTAATGTTAGACTATTCGTTTTGACGGATGTTATTCCGTAAGAGAATAGAAAGGTGGGGCAAGGCTACGTAATGATATGCAAAGTTGGTTGGCATTAAGCACATTTGTGTTCACACTAGAAGTATGTAGAAAAATATTTTTATCGTTGGACAGTGAAGAGGTGTCACCTTTTACTTTGCAGACAGCTTACTTTCATTCCTTAACGGTTTTCTACGTTACTTAAATGTGAACACCTTTGCACTTACTTTAGATAGGCTGTGAAACTGCTACTGTAACGATATAGAGACTAACTACTACATGTTAACGCAACATAATGTTTAATTGTTAGGTTAGTTTTAGTGGTAATGAATACTGTTGCGGTGCATTGTAGTTCACATTGGCGCAATACGCAACGTAAGCCATATGGGACGATAAACAACCATCCGGTTGCAGATTCGAAACAATACGTCAATAAATAAACATTTGAAACTAACTATTCAAACTGGTTGACTGCCTCTTTAAGATTACAACAGCTTGAACCTCAAAGTTCCCAATAAGACCTAACATTGCCGGACAGCCAAAGTCACCCACCAAGAACAACTTTTTAAAATTTCCCATAATCCAACTGCAATGCTCCATCTCCCCAATTGACTTCAATACAATTCCTTATATCTTCCATCCGATACATTAAAAAATATTTTTTTGACAAAAGAAAAGAGATGACTCCCCCTACCGTTGAGTTTTTGAGTCTGCGAAACGGTGTTTGAAATGCGATCGCTCTAATGGTGTGGAAAGAGAGAAAGATCGGCCATGTCATCCGCAGGCCACTGCACTCGTCTCCCTTGTGACAAGAGACAGAATTATGGCATACGTTACGAATATATACACAATAAAAGATGAAAGAACCGGCATAGAGGGAGAAAAAGATTTTTTTTTTTTTCTTTAAGCCGAATAGAGAGACTGAATCCGCTTGGATCGATGCGTACCCTAAGAAGGTAGATGGCGCTGTACGGGAGTTTTGTAGCAGATTTAATAAACGATCTCACGTGTAGCTAATTTAGTCATGTTGTTCTGGATGTTTTTTAGTGTGCAGTAAGCAAAAGATTGGTTTGTGGGGTATTTTTATCCTTGGAAATGCACGATGGGAAGATGGTGGTGTGTGATAGAGCTGTCAAGCAAAAGGAAAATGATTGGCGCCTGGGATTTTAGGCCTGGTCACGTGGGTGAACGGGAGTTTTCGATAAAGAAGTTGGGAGGGATGTGAGAGATAGCTGGTCTTTGCCTGGGCGTGAGCGGAATCCTGGATGAGTGCAAAAGGGTGGTGGATAAAAGTATTGAATGGGAAGAGTGTTATGGGTGAATTTTGTTATTGGTAGGTTGTTAAAGTGGATTAAAGTGGTTGGTGGTTTTTAATTGGGACGTCGATGTGTCTGTACTCTGAGACCGGTCCACTCATCATGGTCGAGTTGGACCTGGAATATGTTGTCGTTGAGTCAAATAGATTTGGCACAGTTACCTTAAGTGTTCTCTCAAGTCAAACCATACGTTTGTGTATCATACCTTTAAGTAAAGCAACATTAAGTCTGGTGTGAACCCAGATAGCATTACCCAAACTTGAAACAAACCACTATACAACTAATCCTAATGAAACGACCACTACTTAGTCTTGTTGTTATCTATCAGGTTAATATCTGGAGAAAAAGTGAAGCATATTTGCATTACTTTTACGCTGTGCTTGCACCGTATGTGAACCAAACAAATATTCATCGTTTCTGTAAATAATCTGAAGGGAAAGATGCTATTTTACATCAAGTTATTATCTCTATCCTTTCGTGTGTGATACCCAAGTTTTTCAGGTGGCGCCCCCTGGTGTTACTAGAAGCAATCTCTTCTAGGTTTACTTAAGCTGCGAGTGTCTCTAAATACGAGAGAAAAACGGAAAAGGGGATGAAAGTATTTCTAAGAAATGGTTGACTAAATGGACCACGAAGACTTGAACGGATTTTTTTTCTCTTCTTTCTTTTTTTTTCTTTATTTGGAAATTGCTTCTTGGCATGTGAGCCGGGTAATTTTTCATTGTGGAGCATTTTTTCTCTTCTTATGTTTTGTCGAATGATTTGGGTGTTTCTTTTTCCTCTTCAGTTGTCTTGGGAAAAGGAGAAGAGCAAATCTTTCTCCATTTTGATCAGTCGGCTTTAACTGATTGTGATCTTCTAAAGAAAAAATTGTTTTTAAGTCTTTGCTGGAACATCTTCATCCGGGTCTTAAATTTTTTAATGTTTTTTTAATTGATGTTTTATTCATCTCGAGGTTCAAGTGGGTGTTATTTGAGTAGTGTGACCTTTTCACCAATTGATTGGAGGTAGTCAAGGTGTTTTTGTCCTGATGGGTTCCGGGTAACGGTGTGAGAAGGAAGTTGGTTGCACTTGTTTTGCCTGCGTTGTGAAGCTGAGCACTGGGCGTTGGAATGGAAATAATCAGTGTTAAAGAAGGAATATTGAAAAAAAGGAAGTTTTAAAGATAAAGTTGTTAAATTTAGTGGCAAAACATGTTACATAATTTATCTGTAACGTTTATTGCCTTTTTAACACTACAAACTGTTCAAGCTATAGCGTATAAAAGTTGATATTGCGAACTTTATTAGCTACAATTTTATTTCTTATAAACTATATACATTGACTAATATCATATAGGACAAATAATCGCATTATAATGATAATAATATAGGATTTAACAAGACAAGTTAACTAAATTGGCAAGAAAAGAGGGTAAAAGAATATTTTTTCCCCCCGTTAAAAGAGGGTGGATGAGAATGTTAAATTGAAATAATAAATTTCATTTTATAAACAACCTGCCCAACGGAGACTCTATTCCGAGGCGAATGATAAACGAGGAAAAGCCAAGCAAACGAACCATTTATAAAACTCCAGTACACGCACAAGAGGTTTTTATCAATTGGGGATACAAAATGCGTGCGACTCTAGCGACTGCAAGAAAAATAAATCCTCAACTCTGTATCGATGTTATCAATTTCTTTCATAAATCGATTAATATTTCAAACATGTTTCCACTTAATCAGGTGCTTGTCTACTAGTCCATTGTTTTCTAAGGGTGTTAGAATGGAATGAGGGCAGAAGTATTTCGTAGAAAAATGAGTGTTAATTTCGTAGTACATGTATCGGCTGCTTGATAGTTCAGTATTTCATCTCTGTGTTGTAGTGAAAACACATTGATTGTGTCCTTTATGAACATATTTGAGAATATATTTTATTGATTTAACATTATTGCAACATTCCACATTAATTTGAGTACTGATCATTCAGAAAAGCAATAAGAAATAACGCGTAAAATAAGGTGTCAATTCTGGTTTATACCCATGGGGTGTATGCTTGTCATAGGTTGGTATGCTTTAATACATTATGTGATTCACAACACTAATATTTTGTAATAATGCTAATTACATGAAATTTATAACGATATATCCATTATAAATCTGTTCAATTTTACTAGTTGGAAGTCAGTATGACATTTTTATCATTTGGCACATCACGACAAAAAAACAATTGTAAAAGGATTAAATTTTGACACTTTTATTAAGAAATGTCAATATTCACGCGATGACATTAATCCACTTTTTCCATCTTTTTTTTCTCTCGTTCTAGGTACTCTCTTTTTGTGTCGTGTTGACTGACATGTTGATGCGGTCGTCGGGTGCGTTTCGCTGGTCGTTCGGGGATCCCCTCTGGCTTTAAGGCAGCATAGAAAGTGCATCTTCGCTCTTGTTTCTTGAAAGACGAAAGAAGAAGAGGAAAAAAGTCACAAAAGACAGTTGCAGAGAATGAACTTTGCTCTCAGATGCTCGTGGATGGTAAAAGTGAGATTCAACCATTTTATCCTTTGAAAGAAAAATGTCTTAAGATTTTTTTTTTTTTTTTTTTTAGGTGTGAAGATATTTCGGATATTGTAAAAGGTGAGTGGTGATTAAATGCGGTAATTGAAAAGTTGATGAGGGATTTGGAAGTGGCGTTGTCGGTTTAATATGCATTGTGGGATGTGTACAATGCGATATTAAGAGATAGCAATGCAATGGAGCGAGATGCGAGGGATTGGTGCTCACCCGATCAGAAACTGTGTCTAATCTCGTGGTTAAACGAGATTTTTGCCAAGTTTTCGCCCGTTTGGACACCCTTTATTGTTGTTTATTAGTGAGTCTATTGTTTTCTTAGAATGTTTGGCGAGATTGGAAAACACTTTTCTTTTCTCTTTTTTTTGGGGGGGGGGGGGGAGAAAAATGTCGTAATACTTTCATTTAAAAAAGTCACTTTCGGTTTGTCAGAAGACTTGCAAGTTAGAGGAATATTAGATTTAAGTAGAAAGGTTTGTTTTTTGTGCTAATTTGAGTTTAGATTGAAAGGCTATGGGTTAGGTCTCTTCCTAGCAAAGCTTGATAAAGCATGAAGTGAATTTGCTTTTTTATTTACGTGCTCGTTTGTTCCCACTCTGTACTATCTGCCTTTTTTTACAAGTGTTAGCCACTGCTGCAATCCGCCACAGTTTTGTCGCACTCAACATTGAAACACTAGTAGAAAAAAAAGAGACATTTCGTAACAATTGGGCGATGTCGCTTCGTTCTAATAATGGCCGCATTTCTGATAATGGTGGCGCGTCGGCACTACCGGATGGAATTCATTTCCGGTTCCATCTGGCAGTACCGACAAAAGGTGATGGAAATGCTGCTAAGACGACTTGAGTTATTTTGAACAATACGTTAGTTTATACAAAGCTGAAATTAACGTAACTTAAAGTCAGTACCACTAAGTTACGTTAAGTTAAGTGTCAATCTTTTCGCATATTTTGTTTTTAATAGTTAGCGTGACCTCCTTAATTTGGATGTCAGTTATTTGCTCTTTTTTACGTTGTTGGGATAACGTTGGTGCTAACGGATATCGTTATCACATGTCACAAACTAGACTATGTTTAAAAACATTAAAATTGGAAAAACTTGTGTCGGAAAACTTTTACCGCAAATTAATTTTTGTATTTCTGTCAAAGAAATGAGAATTATTTTCAGGGAAACTTAAGGTTGTTTTTGATTTATAATAGAAAACGTTGAATTATTATTTTTTTAAAATTAGGAATGTAAAAATTATTCATGAGTTTTCGTTTTATGTTGGTTTGGGGAGACTTAAAGAATGACCTCTTACATGTTAAATGCATTAAGCATTAGCTCAATAAGGTAAAGATGCTTGCCTAATCTTAGTGTAACGCCCTCTAAATTTGCAAAAGTTGTACAAAGTACAAGATCATGTATAGTTAAATTAAACCTGAGCGTTAGTAGTGGTTTTAAGAGGAAAGTGGTAATGGGTAATCAACATGAAAAAGAAAATGGGACCTGGGATGTGGAAGGGAATAATATGTCTTACTTGAACACATGTTGTACTGTTCTTAAATGTTTGGTACGATACAAATCCTGCTATAGCGAATTTTATTATAATAAGTTTTCACTATAACAAATTTTGTTCAAATATTTCATTATAACCCCCCCCCCCCCCTCTGATATAGCAAATCAAATTATTGAGTTCGCTATAATGAGGTTTGGCCTATATCATTATAACCTGATTATTATTTAACTATATTTTGGACGATGTTGGAGAAGTTTGTGGAATTTCACCTTCTGTGAAAGGTTTACGTAGTACAGTAGATAAGTTGAGGGAAATGTGTTGGGAGACGATTTTTGAGATGCGAAGAAGACTTCACCGGTGAAAAATTGGAGGAAAAGTCGTAGGAGTTGCAAGATTATGAGCAATTTGAAGGAGGTGGGAAGGAAATTAGAAAACTGCTTGTAAGGAATCAGTAAGGAGGAGTATATTGCAGAATTGAAGAAGTTTAAAATGATTCTTCGAAATTCAAAAATTCAGCGGAGAAAGGTTCTCCGAAGAAAAATTTTGCAGAGTTGCAATTGGGAAAAGTTGAGGAAAACGATTAAGGGTGGATTGCACCAACGTCAGTTAAGACTAAACCTAGTTTATAATGAATGTATTACATATATTTTAAACAAGGTTTAGTCGTTAACTGAGGTTGGTGCAACCCACCCTAAGAATTTTACATAGTGAATCCTTTGTCCATGGTCGGTCGGTCTTTAATATCGTTGTTTGTTGATGACTTGACTATATTTACTGAAAAAGGAATGGGCAGTGAAAGATTTTTCTAATCATTTTAATGTCAGGTTATGAAAAGTCTCATTTATGTCTTGAAGTTGGAGTTTATTCGAAACGTAAAAATTTGCCAATTCTTTTCCTAGTTCCAAATTGGTCAGTTGTAACTCAAGATCAAAAGAGGTCGCCACTTGTATGACAGTTGCTGTACTAACATTCTTAAGGATTAAGAATCTGAGGATCAATATTTGCTTTGGCTCGCTTCACTTTATACTCAGATTGCTGTCTTCTTCTTCTTCTTCTATTTTTTTTTCTTCTCTACCCTCCCCATCTAAAGCCCCCTCCACCTCCCTCCCTCCTCTCCATTTTCCATTGCCTTTATCTTCTCCGTTATTGAAGCAAAGCACTCTGCCATCCTAATGCCACACTCAAAATACCCAATTGGCAAAGCTCAAACAATTTTGATCTCATTCCATTAAATTTTCTCCCAATTGATATCATCAGGAAAAAACAATAATGGGTACTAAAATTTTTATTTTTAAAATCACTGCAATGTTATAAAAGAAATTCAGAGATTAAGTCTAGTTTTCTTATTTTAGCTGCTTTTTCAGTACAGATTTCTACTTCAATATTTAATAATTCCAAAAATTATTGTAATTGATAAGATTTTGTCCACTTTTTATTTGCAAAAATTTTGCAAAATTTTACAAACAGTTTAAAAGTTTTGCAAATATATTGTAAAATGTTTATAATTTTTTATTTAGGGAATTAACTTAATTTTTTAATATAATAATGACCTCTCCTAACTATTCTAGAAAAACCTTAATTCTAAAAAAAAAAAAAACAAATAAAAATAAAAATTAAAAAATAAAAAAGAGAAAACATAATAACCCAATTGCAACAAATCTATTTCCTGGCCTCTAAGCTTTTCCTCTCTTTGTTTCCCTTTACCATCCAGGTGTCTGAATTCCCACCCATGTGCATCCTTTCATTATCCACAGAGGGCGTCGAACACACGTGGTGTTTCCTCCGAAAAGCTTCTTATCGGAAAAAAATCCTCAAAAAACATGAAAAATAAATCAGACCAAAACAAATACTAAAAGCAAAAAAAAGTCAACGAAAATTAATGAACCAGAACCAACAGAATAAAAGAAGAAATGGAAAACAAAAGTCAATGCAATGCAATGCAGTGAAGCCATTTGGTACGAGTCAAGGCGGAGCTTCTTAGTACTCGGCTGCTCCCCGACTCTAATTTTGTCTCCCAAGAAGATCGGAGGTGGGATGAGGAGGAAGAGAGAGGACTTACTTGCACGTTTCTTCTCTCTCACACTCAGTTTGTAGCTGCGGGTGAAATACGACTCCTTTTAAGGGTCCAAAAGAAGTCTCTTCGTCACATTTCTTCGTCCTCTCTCTCTCTCTCCCCCTCTCCCCTTTTGGTCGATACGCCAACAAATGAAAAAATGATGACTACTTTTTCCCTCTCTTTTTTTTCCACCTTCCATTTATACATTACAATGTTAAATTACACCGGGTGTGAGAGAAGTTTCTTAGTTACAGAAAAAAACCGGTAGGAGGCGACGAGTAATTTCCTTCACTTTTTCCTTCGCTATCTAACGTTGTAATCTTAACGATTAAAAAGAAATAAGACACGGGAGTGTCATTTCTTTTTGTTGTCTGATATATTAAGTTGCTCTTATGACTTTTAATTTTTCCGTCACGTGAATCACTTGACCAATCAAATAGTAGATTAACTTTTTGTTAAATTATATTAAAATTGGGTCATGTGATTTACTAACATTTTTTAAAAAATGTGAAATTAAAAAGTCAAAGTTGTCGTAGGGTTGACAACGATTTTGTTAAAGTAGGAAATATTTTTCAACAGGGCAAAAAGAAGGGAAAAAATGTAATGAAATTCAGTTTCTTGGTAATAAAAACGGGTGAGCTCAATATGAAGAAGGATGATCTAAATTGCAAATAAAAAGATCTTAATATAAATAATGGATGGTCTAAAACATTGTATATATTAAAATTAATCCTGGAATCTTTTTTTAAAAATTGTTAGTAGACGGAGTGCATAATTCTCCGTAGCAGATTTAATTAGTAGAAAAAAAATATGACGCTGGTTGTGTGTTTTTTTTTAAGAGTTTAACCTTAACAGTTATGTATGTCTGCAGTCATTAGGCACGTTTATTTCTGTTATGGTTATAATTACAATCAGACTTAGAATTTAATGTAGATTTGTTTTGAGTTGGATGATTTCTTGAAGCAACAGTTGACTTTTATTAACGATATAAAATTTTTCATAGTGTAAACTTTATGCGTAATTATAGTGAGGGCCTTTATGTTATAAATTTATGCCTAAATTAATTGTTGCTGGTGGTAAATGTTACAAAGTTTTAAGCATAACAAAGCGCAACCTTTCTAATGAAACTTATTAACGTTATGATAAAAAAGGGATTATGTACGTAATCGAAATATAACGTTATCCACAGTCGTTGTAACCGGTTAAATTTGTAATATCCGGATGGTCGTTTTAAGCAAAGTCGTTACAAACGAATTTCACCGTACCATTATTTCACTCTATTCCAGACTTATATGGTACAGTCCTGCCGAGAACTTCCAGGAAGATCTTATTGTGGAAGTATGATAGGGCGTGCTTACATACTTCATAAAGTAAATTTGGTCACTCATGTTAAATTGAGGATCTATCTTAGAACCTGAGTGTAAAGATGCTCTCAAAGCTAAGACTAAAGACACCAATAAAATCACCAATAAAACCACCGATAAAACCACCGCTGACAAAAGACAACTTTTATAAATAGAAAAATTTCTTATGACATAGAGAGCCAGTGTTTATAATTATAGAAGAAAGCATTTGGCAGCAAATGATGATTCGAATAAGTGAGGAAGTGAATGGTATTCAAGATAATGTAAGGAGCAACTTGAACATTCTCTTGCGCGAGGTTTACATCACATGAAGTAACTGAAACCGCATTGTGGTAATAGACATCTAGTGGTAATATTTGTAATTAGTTGTGTAAGAAGTGGTTTATTAATAAGTCCAATACACAGTAGTTCTATCAACATAGACGTGAAAAGTTGTGAGAGAGGACACTTTAAAGCGGTCCACTCTAATAATAGAAAAGTGAAATAAGAGGAAAGTGGCCAAGTGAATAATATTAAAGGAGATGGAATTGTTGATTGGTGTTGAGGAGCGGCTTTCTCCCTAGTGTTTCTGTTGCAGTTGGTTGCTATGGATACGGCAACACTTAAGTCAATATTTTGTAGCCGAAACCACCTGATTGTGGTCTTGAAGATTGCGCTACGTTTTATTTAAAATTGTTGCGAGATTAAGGTTTTTTTGAGTGGAAAAATGGGTTAGGAAATGTTAAAAAATGTTCACTTAATTGATGTGTAGGGGTTATTAAGAGAGAGGGGGTAAATTGGTGCGTGCATTTCTCCAAAATACTAAAAATTCTATTAAATTCCTCTTTATAAAACTCGAAACTTATTAAAAATTTTCTTCTCTCCCACTCAACAAAACATGTAAAACATTTACTAAAATTTCCCACCATTAAGCTTACATACCATTAAAACCACCTTTTCCTATTCATTCCCCTCCCTTCTTTCCTTTTAGTCGATTCACACACGCGTAATTACGACACCACTTAAAAATTTAAAACAAAAATTCATAATTCACTGTGGGATTTCACGCAAACTTTTTCCAAAAAACGGGGAAAAAACTTTTCTAATAAATTGTAATTAAAAATTAAATATTAAAAAAAATTTTTTTTTGCCGAAAATCTTAAAAATTTACAAAAAGAAATAAAATTGGGGGTAAATCGGTTTTTACACTAACAAAACAATAAAAAGAAAAGAAAATGGAACGTCTTTGTATATATTGAAGTAGCGTGTGTGAAAAGCAATCAAATTGCATCGTCAGAGGGAAACACAAGATCCAAAATACTGAGTGACTTGGCCTCAAGCCCATGAAGTATTAAAGAAAAAGGAAAAGTAAAAAAAAAAAAAGTGTATAAAAAGGAATGAAAACATATAAAAAAAGGGGTCTGGTTTTTTTTTTTTTGTTTTGTTTGTATCGAAAAAGTAAATGGTGAGAACAAGTTTGAATATCGATACGACCTGTAAATGGTCGTTTAATGGGTTGAATCAAATTTGGGTGAATCGATTTACGGATTTTAGAAATCGATTTTTTTTTTTTTTTTTTTTTAAAGTGGATGGCAGTTGATTGGGTGTTGATTGGTTTTTAATTGAGTTGATTGAATTAGTCCTCTTTTTTTTACCGAAACGAATTGTGTGATTGAGTGAAAGTCAATTTATCATATCGATTTACTTAATTTTTTTAAAGTTTGTTTTATTGAATTGTGGGATATAAATTTTTTTGAGAGTTTCAGAAGTCGAATTTTTTCAAAAAAAAAAAAAGAACCAATGGATTCGATTGATTGGTTTTTAATTGGGTTAATTAGATTAGGTATTTTATCAGAGTAAAAGCCAAATCGAATAAAGTCGGGTTAAAAGAATCTGTCAAAATGACTCAACTTATGAGACCTTATGATCCGCAGAAAACAGATCTTGGTGTAACAGTTCTATGCTTCCAAAGCTTATAAGTTGTAAGGTAAGCTGTTAACGTCTGCAAATTATCTTGGGGAATTTACAAGGAGTTCGTTTCAAAATACAGAGTTTGCAAAATTGTAGGTAAATCCTTCTTTCTACGGTGTGCGCAATAATACTGGGCAAAGATTTACTTTCCGTGCATCTTATAGACCGTCGTAAGTAACTCTTTAGTGAGTTTGCACAACTTATCCTAGACTTGCGACCATCTATGCGGTGCGCAGAACAGGAGACCGAAGAATTATTCTTCGCCATAGGTGCGCTAAGTCAAGAAAGAGTTATCTGTCTTCAGAACACGAATTAAATAAACCAGCTTAGGTTACGATTACGATCACAAACTTGGGGGGGGGGGGGGTAACACTTAAAGGCGATTTATACAACTTAACCTGTGCAGCTTACGACGCTCTACAAAATACGCAAAACGTCAGTTAGACCGAAAACTTGTTTATTGCGCATCGTCTTTTAAGTCGGACTGCGCTAACTCCATAAAATTTATGTCTTTAGTTCTTAACTACAGTTTGTTCGATGAAACATGCTGTAGAGTAAACTTTTTATTTAATTTATAGTACTTATTCTTATGATCATGTACAAGACGCAGTTGCACTGATTGTTCTAAGTATAAGTCAAGTTACGCTAACTTCTTATTGGCTTAGAGCTAGGTAAGCTCGTCCATATTTGTTTTACGCAAACTCATGACCCAGTGTTTTAGCGCAAAGCCTGACTTAAGCGACATCTGGTGCTTATCCCAGGTTCTATTATTAGCAAACTCATACAAAATAGGACTGCGCAGACTCGCTAGTATCAATTTTTCCCACCGATAAAATTTTTAAAGAAAAGAAAAAAAAAATGTTTTTGAAATTACATCTCGTAAAAATACGTAAATCGATAATTCACAAAATGGGGCTCACATTTGAAAAATGCTTTTTAATATTGCACAACTTGTTTTACGACCAGCTTAGACATAAAATTTTCCTTAATTTTTCTTTATACATAATCAACATAAAACTGTAAATGGACGCGTCAAGAATAAATCGATGTTGAGAAAAAGAAACCAACTCCGTCCATATCATTTCGCGTCTCCTTTTCGGTTTTCACAGTCGAAAAGTCTCGCTCCGTAATCGTTCTCTCGAGATTTCCGCTTCACTCTTTCCGGTGGTCGACAGATGATGTCGCTCTATAAAGAAGTGAAAAAGTGATTGACAGTTGTTGATGATGAATTTTTGATTGATTGGTTTAATCAATATCGAGTGTTGATTGAGTTTGTGTGTATCATGGATCGTGCATCAGTTTCAATTATTTACGCTGTCTGAGCATGCGCCTGTGGGTAACTTCACCCGCGTTTTGATGGAAAGGAGAGGCCAACAATCTGTCGAACAAAAGGGGAAGTATGATAACACTTTATTTGATTCATGTTACATTTTTTTATTCAGTGTCTTTTCAACTTGATCTATACATTCTTTTACTAAAAGTTTTGATTTTATTGAAAATTGAATAGTGTCTTTGTAATTTCTCTCCTTAATTATGTGATATTGAGTTATCGGTGAATTTGTCGTAGACTTTCTTTTGTGATGTGTTTGGTCAAGGAATTAAATTCACGCGTTGAAATTGGTAGGAGAAGTGGTGTGAAGTGTTAATCTAATAGTAGGGATTGGTAAATCTTACATAGAAGTTGTTAAGAAACTGTGTTTATTAAAGATCGGTTGTATGATTCATCACAAACAAATTTTCCTTCTTGTTTAGTTGATTTGAAGCCGCTAGGGATCTGTTTATTATTCAGCAATAGTAAAAATTGATGTTCAAGTAAAAATGTTACAATATTGTTATGACTGACAAAAGAGTTATTACTTTACTAGCCGTTTCGCGCGGCGGACCCGCTTATATTATTACTAGCTGTGCTACCCGGCTTCGCCCGTGTTTGATTGCATCTTTATTTTGTACAAATATGGTGTCTAATGGTAAAT
>JAQGAS010000271.1:0-66862 GCA_034686365.1 Pachymerium ferrugineum | reverse complement strand
GCCCCAACTTTAACGTGCATCATTCTAAATTAATATAATGACTAAACCATCATTAGTTGAGGTCGTGGGGAAACGCTTGGCCGGTTTTAGTTTTTAGAAAAATATCCAAAGTTGTCGTAAAAGATTAAACCCATTCATTAAGTGAGGAATTCAGCTGCAAATTTCACATTGCACCTACGTAGCAATTACACTCCATAAAAACTTTTCTTATTCGCCCAGATATGAAAGTGGCTAAAACTTTACGTGTATTCATATTTAGACCTTCACAGCTGACATTTTTCATATCGAAAAAATTTATCTTCGAAATTGTTGAATTATATCTGTCGGAGGGCAGAAAACGTACATGCTCCGCAAATAATGTCACAGGTTTGCTCATTACATTGCTGTATCACAAGTTTTTTTATGGCTGTGTTTGGGATGAAACCGCACCTTGCATTTAGATTGAATGTTTTCAAAATACACCCTGTTGGCTCTTATAGAAGAATATGTTCCTAACAACCTCAACCTCATTTTCTGTCTTCGGTCTTTGTGCCAAACCCGTAAGAAATGCGTTTAATTAAAGTATAGATGAATTAATGGACACCGATGCAGATAAATTATATCAGACTTTTCATTTCCTTTCTTACCTAGAAATCGGCCGAGCTATAGATGTTTATCAATACAAGCACACTGTACAATCATAACAACTCGATCACGAGAGCAATGTAATGGCGGCGTGTGGCCGTGGCAGGGAGATAGGATAGGAAGTGACGACATGAGTACTTGAGAGTTTCTTTTATTGTCAATAGGCGGTGATATTGTGCAGGCAGGCGGTCAGATTAGTTATGTAAGGAAGCCCGCCAATGTTTCGAATTATTATGCATTATTGATTAAATTTTATTACCTCATCGAAATTTTAACTGAAACTTCTCTTCTTCAACCCAGTTGCTTACTGTTCACAAATTGCAACGACGTTAAATTTGGGTCGAAACCGCAACATAATTAACTCAATTTATTATTTTATTGTTTTTGTTGCGATTGTTTCATTATGATAATCTCATAAAATAAGATCAGTAATTCTGTGGTAATTTCTCTCCCCAATTATCAGGTGTTGATAATGTTTCACCGCCATCTATTGACAATTTATCAAATTAATAACTTAGTCAAGGTGATAACGTTCTAGTACAAAAACATATTAGGGTGCATAAATTGTGTATTAATTGTGCCCTACAGTTGTTTATTTACGCTGAAAAAAAAAAATAATTTTCTTACAAATGAAAATGGGACGTTTATTCATATGAGATGATGTTTTTCATAATGCGTGCAGATCAAAGAATAACTGGTTAGACAAATACAAAGGTTACTGGTATTTCACCATTGAATTTCAATAATTTTATCCCTCCCAAGTGAAGTTAGTCACAAATTGTGGCTATACGTATTTAATTTACTGGTCTTGTATTTAGCCGTGTAGAAATGTAAAATATTGATATGTGTAAAATTTCATTTTTTTTGATTGAATTCAATCGAAATTTTTATAACCAAAAATATGTTTTTCACTTTTAACTTATAATAAAAAATTAAAGTTTGATTATTTTTTTTACATTTTCTCTTTAATTAATAATTCAAATTGCACTACCACAACAAATTAAACGAAATATTTCTGGTTGTTTTTTTCGTCTTTTAAATGTTTTTTGATTACTAAGGGAATAAAAAAAATAAAAAACATCTACAACTCTTTGATAATTATGCATTTTAAGAATATGACTAATATTTGTTTCCCCTTTTAACTCTAGGGACAAAAAAATATGCCGGATAAAGTGAAAATTTGACTTGTATTAGAAAATTATATGTTTTGCCGTTGTATCAAGTATACAATATATTTATACGATGTCTGTAAATATACTCTAACAAATAGTTTGATCCAAACGAAAAAACAAAAGTTAAAAAACTCAAGTTTTTCTTTTTTTTTGTTTTTTTACCATTAAACACTTTTTCTCATAAAATTACCACGTGATGATGGAAAATTCTCTCAAATCCACAGGATCAAAACTCTTTTAAAAATCTCTCTTCATGGCACACTAAGTTCACTAAATTATGAGCAAGTTAATGCTGACAGAGTTATGCTTCAGTCTGAAATAATTTTTATTCCTTCCATTACGAAACCAATAACAATGTTCGTTAAGAGTTTTTATGCCACTTTACGAGTAACTTGTTTTGTTGGAAATTTGTTTTGACTTTTCAGGCCATTTTTCACTGTCATAACGATAACAAACGATGTAGCGAAGCCGCACTTGACGTCGATTAAACACGATATATTCGTTGTAATTAGTGCTGCGATATATCGTATCTTTTTTCTTATTAAGTTTTGTAATTTGTGCGCCCAAAGGAATTGTAACGCCTATAACAATAAAATAACGTTAAAACTTCAATATAAAATATCTGAAAATTTCCTTAATACCTGAAGAGAGTGATAAGTTATATGTTGAATCTGGAAAATACGTTCCAACAATTTTGGTGGAATCAAATCCTTCGTGTGGCCCATCCACGTCATCATCTTCGAGGTTTTTATGAACTTTTCCCAAAGCCACCTTAATAAAAAAAAAAAATCCATAAAACTTATAGATATAAAAAAATTGTAATAAAAACAAACACACGAACCTCGCATAGTAAAATGTAGTGACTGCGACTATCTGTGTTATGGCAACTTTGCACAAAATGCCGACTTTTTTCGAACATGTCAGCAAAATAAATCCCCTAAAGAAGAAAATAATTTTACAGCTGCCAAACTTCATAAAATGCAAACCTTACCCGATTAAAATGAGGAGTGTTGGTGGGTGTGTTTGGATGACCGCATTGAAGTCCCCGAGCCAAAATACTGACTAAATTAGCTGACGATGTGCCATGCCAGAGAAGCCACCGGTTTCCAACATCATGTTTTAATATTTTTTCCTCGTCCCGACAAACACGATAAATATTTTCAACAGTTACTGTTTTTTCTTCCGCTATAATTAATTAAAGGCTATAATAATGTCAATTCAATTTCATAGTTTTAGATTACGATACTTGTGTTGTGGATGTATTGCAAAATGTACTGGGATTCCATATCTTGTTCATCCATTAAATCTATCTTGCAGTTAATTGCTCGATAAACGTAATCCAATGGATTCATATCTAAATAAATTAACTTCAACAAATACTGCATACAATCCTTTAAAAACCAATATATTTACCCGATAATCGAAACTGGGCTCCAAGTAGAAGTTGACTACTCACTTCAAGCTCAGATATATTGTCCACTTGATCACAACAGGTTTGTAAGCTGTTGATACTGTCAAGTGGCTGTACTCTTTCATATGCGTATCCAAACTGCGGAATAGCTTGGTAGTACTTATTACTCATTACGATAATCTACAACCAGGCAAACAATTAACAAGTTTGAAATAAGATTATTTTCTATTACTAAAAACCTGTTCACAAATATCTGTTAACTTCTCTCGCGATTCCGGTTCTTCTTCTAATTTGTTCTTCGTTGTAACTAATTCTCTATTAAATGCAACACAAACGTATGAATATCGGCTATTTAATACTAGGTTCGTCTTCAAAATTACTTTAATTGCCCTAAAATTTTACGCCCCGTGTTTATTGCAGTTTCCGAAAGTCTTCCAAATGGCATTATCCCGACATCAATACCAGCATCTCGACAAGCTTCTTGTAACATTGTCACATTTGTCTGATGAAAATAATATAATAGTAATAATATTAAATAATAAATTGTTTCATTATATATAATTTTAAGTCTTTACCAAATCCTTCATAAGTTCTTGCAGAGATGAAGGAAGTTGTGACGGCAAATCACATTCTAAATTGATGGCAATATCTCGAAGTCGCCTTCGCCTTTGCTGTTCAAATGTTACTAAATGGTACTTTTTTGGGTGGGGTGTGAAACTGAAGGCAAAGAAAAGATGATTAAGTATCTTTACTTGCAAAAAGATCTTCGTTCTTACTTTTTGAAGTCTTGCCATGCATTCCCAGTTTTTGATCTAAACACTTTACAATATTCTTTTACTGCATCCTCTAAGTTTCGAAACGGAGTTTGTTGAAACTGGCCCACAGTTCCAATTCGACCCCACCGTGTAAATAAAATGTACAAATCTTTACCCTTTTGACAAATGATCTACCAGATAAAATAATTAGTTATAAAACACAACCAATATTAATTACACTTCATGGTGACTCACTTGTAATTTGTAATAGTTGTATCTCCCCCAAGCACCATAATTGAGATCAACTTTGGTCATGAGTGCATCATAGAATATCCCTTGGTCATTGTCCATTACTATTTCTCTGAATTTTCAATTTAAATTTACTACACATTAAAAAAAACAAACTTAACCCTTGCTTACCCCGTATCTTCCATTCCAGTTTGCGGATCTGGCTTCGTTAGTGAATCATCTTCTGCTTCTTCCAAACATTCCACTTCCATTTTCTCAACCAGTGCTGCAGAATCTTCTTTGTAGTTCCAATTGACATCTTTTATTGTTACGCCATCATGAATTTCCAGCTCAGGAATAGGTGGGAACTGAATTATTTTTAAATAAAAGTCAAATAAATTTTTCCTTTGTCATTAAAACTTCATTTACCTGTAAAGGTTTCTCAGAGCCACTCAATTTTTGAATGGCACTAGCAATTCTAGTAAATCTATTCTTTTCAGCTATGTCAAGAGGTTTCAAGCCATCGGTATTAGGTTCGTTAAGGCATGAACCCAAATCAATAAGTAACTGCAGAAGGATTATGTTTTCGTATGATGCACCGGTATAAGGTTGTACAACTTTGTGAATAAGTGTGCAACCATTTTTATCCTTATGATTTAAATCTGCTTCACTGGTCTTTTGAAAGGCATCTAAAAGAATATTACGTTAATATTTTCATTTGCGAACTATTGCTGGTTGTTATACCTTCAGCGGGTTTGTCTTTTTCGTCAGTAACTTTCATTTTTTCCTCAATTTCTTGCAAAGGGTCTTGAGTCATTTCTTCTAGGTCTTCCTCATCATCATCATCATCATCATTTGCAACCACCTTTGACACTAGTTGCTTTCTTTGTAAAACAAGACCATCACGAAAAGTCAACTAAGCAAATAATAAAAACATTAACCAAATTGAACAAATTTAACTGAAACTTTATATTACTTTGGTTGTTTCCGACTTTTCTTCATTTTCTTCCACTTTCTCAGCTTTACATTCACCATTATACGTGTAGTTAAGAAGCAACTTAACCATCTCAATGTTATTCTACAAATGATTTAACTTAAGTTTCATTTCAAAAGTACGATTAAAATTGCCTAACCATTCGAACTGCGTGCATTAAAGGAGAGGAGCCAAAACTGTCCGCCATATTTACGTTAACGCTGTGGTGCAACAGAAATCTGACAAGATCTTGATCTCCACAACATACTGCATGAATTAGAGGAGTAAGGCGCCAATCTTGAGTTGCTGTAACGTTTGGATCTGATCCTTTTTGAAGAACAAGTTGTCCGGGGTGCATATAAGGAGCAGGGAATTGCGCTAGGACATCCAATAAGCGATCGTCAACTATACTTTCGCACCACTTCCTGTCAAGCAACATTTAAGAGTATTGAGTGTCATTTTCGGGTTGATTATGCTTTAGTCTGTGTGCCTGAACTTACTTAACAGCACTTGAATCTTTCCATTTTTCATTATCAGCCCACCAAAAAATAGCTGTTAAAGGCGTCCTTCCTAATTTATCGGCCGGTAACTTTTTAAGATTTTCTACTCCCATTTTTTCTGTAACAAATTAAATTTGAAAATTAACATATATAATGCTCAGTCAATACTAATATATTCTTATTTACCAGTGAAATATTCACAGAGTGTAATATTTTTATTAACAGCAGCGTAAGTAATGGGATAAGTGCCGAATGTGTCGCAATCAGTCAGAGATAATCCTCGTTGTATTAAAGCATCAGCAACCTGCATTGGAAAAAAATTGAATAATGTGATATTTGTTTTTGTAAGTTAAAATTACTCTGATTTGTAGTGTAGTTTGCTCTTCCGGATCAGCTTTAAAAGCCAAAAGATGGAGAAGATTTTGACCATTAGAATTACATGCTTTTAATTTTGATGCCTCTTTGATACGGGCAATCAAACTAAGAGCTAAACGGAACTTATTAGTACTGAGTGCAGCCTAATAGAAAATACAACAAATTAATAAAACTTTGTTTATATGTCAAAAATGTCAATCAAACCTCAACGGCAGGAAAATAAGTTTGTGAAGATGCTTGAAGTTGGTCAAGCATCATGTACATGACTCCCTGCCAATCCTTAGAAGCAACTTCTTCAAGAATTGGGCTACGCCGCGTAGATAACGGAGGTTTGGCCAAAGGTTTCCATTGCCATGCAGGTCGCTTAGGTTTCTTTGCAGATTTCGGTTCGGGGGGCGGAACGATGACATCTCCCTTAATAGATGCACCCCGTTGAAGTAACATAATAGCACAACTGCAATAGTTAAAAATAAATAACGTCTATAATTTCTTAGTGCAGTGATTTATGTTTCATTTACCTCTCATGGCCACCCAAAATAGCTAGGCTCAGTGCGGTATTTCCATTTGTATCTTGTGAGTTTAAATTGCTCATTCGTTGTGTTAAATGCATGCACGATATAGTGGCACCCCTAAATGCTGCGCAATGTAAAGGAGTCTGCAGTAAACTATCCTGGCACTCAATGTTACTATCTTTCATAGCATTAGTCAGCAGACTTGCTATCTCAATCGGATCGATTTTAGAAGAATCAGATTTTCTAGTGAAAAAATGTTTAAAACATTGGAATAGAGATAATCATTGAACACTTACTTTCCTATTTTCACGAATGCATAATGAAGAGGTATTCGTCCAAGATAATCCTTTGCGAGCACATCTGCACCGTTTTCTATGAGATAATCTTCAATTTCCACAGAATCGTCAGTGCTGCCCGTACACGTGTTGACTGCTAAATGTAAAGGCGTTCTCCCATCCTTATTAGTTGAGTTTACTTTGACCCCAGCTTGAACGAGTAATTGAACAACCTCGAGAGCTTCTGGAGCTGTACATGAAACAATCCCAAATTCAATGTCATGTTGGACCAAACAAAATATTTTGTTCCAACCCACCTGATTTTAAACACACTGCATAATGCAACGGGGTATTTTGATTCTTTTTATCAGCTGCTGTCACGTCAACATTATGAGTGACAAGTAGTTTAATAATAGATACGAGACCCAATCTGCAATAAAAATAAGTCATTTTTGAATTCAATATTAAATTCATGGTTATAATTCTACTAACTTTGCCGCCAAGACTATAGGGGACGCTTGCCCGTCTTCTTCCTCGTCTTCCGAAAACATATTTACGTCAGCGCCAGCGTTAATCTAAAAACGTTTAAGATTTTAGATTTATCACTGTAACTAAATTTAACTAAATTCAGAATAAAATTACGTACCAATGCTTCTGCAGCAGCCGCTTGGCTGCTTAAAATTGCGGTTATAAGCGGAGTGCGACCGCGACTGTCCCTAATATTTAGCAGTGATTTGTAATTGAGAACAAGCTGAAGAGTAGGCACCGGTGACTCGACTCCATTTACAACACCCGGTATTTCTTTGGCACTTGCTAAAAAGTGCAAGGCCGAATAACCATCTGAAAATGTAAAAACTCGTAAATTAACAGCATTTCATTAATGATTAATAAAATACCTATTGGTCTTGCTTTATCATCACTTCTTTTTTTGACGACCGCATGTATTTCTGAATCTGCTTCCTCAATTAACGCTTTAATCATATCTCGTAATCTAGTTTGCTGTTTCTTATCCGTCTAAACATGAAAGGCATGAGATGTAAGCTTCAAACTGTATTGCAAAAAACCAACTTACGGCATGAAGGTACTTGCTGCAAGCAAGCAATAGCGGTGTGAACCCATCATAGCTGTAAGTTTGTGCCATTTCCAAAAGAACTTCGACAGGCAATGATGTTGATGCCGGTTGTGTTTTAGCAACTGCCTGCATATTTAAAAAAAATAAATCAATTTCCCGCAAAATATACTATTCAACTTAAAACGTACAGCTTCGCGTTTAATAGTAACCGACTCAAGGGTAACTTTTCCTCCGACATGGAAATGGCTGATTTGATCCAGAGCAACTGCGGGAGTGAATTCAGTGACTACATTCCCACCAACACTCACCTGAAAAAGGTAATATTTTAATGTAAATTTTTTTTTTTATTATCTCTTATAATAAATAAATTACTTGAATTAAATCTTTCTGAGCACAAATGCTCATTTCAAATGCTGCTTGTCCTTCAGATATGGTGCACACAGCTTCATCCACTTCTTCTTGGCTCCATTCACCACTCACTCGACTAGTTTTTGTAATCGTCAATTTCTTGTGACCGTCTTTCATTTGAACACCCAACTGCATGATAGCATCATCTTTCTCTACATCTTCTCCTTTCAGCAATACCAATGTAAACCTAACAATCCACCAAGTGAGTCACGTCCATTAACTTTGGTTCATATCTCTTACCCTTCTGCTGACGACTCGCAAACACCTTTTATATTAATACTATCGGCAGTTTTCAAGCCTTCACTTACACGTTGCAGTAAAGGTACAGCCTGAAAACAAAATATTTAATACAATATTATAAATCGTTGACATACAATTATTATATTACGGGTGTTGCAAGATTGACTTCAACAATTTCTTCACTGGAATTTTTCTTAGATTTTTTGCCTGGATCCTAATAAGAAAAAATTAACAATTTAGCTTGCAATAAACAGAGTAGGATTCACAGTTGTGACGTACAGTATCTTTAATAAGATGAATTAATGATGCCAGATCAGTTTCCCAAGCATGTTCAACCAGGTTATGCAAAAGATTCTCTCCTGTATCATCTACTTCTGCAGTCACTTGACAGCCATCTCGGAGGAGTAACTTCACCAATTGATTATTTCCCTATTTTAAGTTTACCAGAAATTGGTTACATCTTAATCCAATAGTTGGATAAATAGTACAAACTTGTTCTATCGCTAAGGTCAAAGCCGTTTCTCCATGTTCGTTTCGCGCAGATGGGTCACAGCCATACTCTAACAGCAATTTCGCGATCTCCAGGCTAGCCGAAACTGCTTCGGGACATATTTCAGAATCCTAAAACATTACAAACAAACAAAAACAAATTATGTTTCCGGTAATAAATTGTTTATAGCAGATTATTTTACTTACGCCTCTATCATTAAATCGAACGGAATTTCGTGCTAACCAATGGAACTATAAAATTTTTTTATTTTAAATAATGCTGAAAATTAGGAAAAATAATAAATCTTACCACTGTATTTCCTTGCGGATCGGTCATAAGGCAATCAGCCTTTTGTCCTTCTAGTAAATACTGCACCTGCTCGACTAGATCTGCAGACAGTGGGCTGGAAACAGCCAACATTAAAAGGCTTATACCTTTTTCATCTTTAAAATTAATGTCAACTCCAGGTTGCTCTAACAAAAGATCAACTAATCCCATATGGCCCTTTAAAAAGGCAACTCCCAATGGTGACAGCTAGAAGAAAAAAAATTAATCCATTTCGTTCTAACTTAAAAGCAAGTGTCAACATTACCATCCAATCATTAGGTACATTAGGCTTCGCTGCTGATTCGATCAATAACTTTAAACAAAACCACCAGCCATAAGCTGCCGCATAATGCACGAGTGTATTGCCTGAACTATCGGTAGTGTTAGGATCCGAACCCAACCGTAACAAATGCGAAGCTAAATGAGCATGACCATTGATAATAGCATGTGTGAGTGCTGTCCGCTTAAACTTATCTAAAAAAAAATCTAAACGTAAAACCTAAAATTCTAAAGTCAAGGGCGTTATGTACCTCTAGTCTCAACTTTCGCCCCATGTTGAATTAAAATTTTCATAATCTCTAAATGGCCTTTTTGACATGAAACCATTAACGGTGTTAACTTTCCTTTCGTTGCGTTCGTTGGCCGATCCACATCTGCCCCATATTTCAATAAAATTCTAACAACATCCTAAAATGTAAAGTTTCATTAAAGACTACGTCAATACAGGAACAAAATGTTACATTTTTACTTACGCTATAACCTGAGGTACAGGCTACGTGTAATGGAGTAAAGCTCTGTTTATTCATACGATTTATGCCCGCTAAACCAAAATCCTTATTTGTATTGTTATCTATAATTTTCTTTTCTATAGCCAGAAGAGGTAAAAATATTAAAATATAATCAATAGTAATACAATCAAGACATACCTAATTTCGCCCGTTTCAATAACAATTCAATATTGTGAGTACGGCCAGTTTCAGCTGCGATGTGTAAAACAGTATTGCCGTCATTGTCAATTTCATCTGTTCTCACACCCTTTGAAAGCAGAAAATCCAAAGGTGCAGTTCCCTCACATGCTACGGCATAATGAATAGGCCGTCGCAAATAGCGATCAGGAATTTGATACTCCGGATCAATTGCCAGTAAAGTACTCAAATACTTCGGATTTGGATTAATAGCCGCGCAATGAATTGGTGTCAACTGAAAATAATAATGATTGCAACAATTTTTATCCCATATTCAAAATAAAGAAACTTACGCCGCCAACTGTAAAGGCTCTTTTTTTAACCGAAGCAGGTCGACATGAAGGAAGCTCTTGTTTATCAAATAGTAAAACCTGTAATACATCAAATTATTATTTCGTCTGCTAACGAATTAATTTCTATGAGTACATCTTTGTGTAAACTGTTGAATCCAAAACCGTCCAACTTCAAAGCATCTTCAACCAACTGTCCAGCTAGTTTTCGATGTCCAAATCGAACTGCTTTATAAAAATTTGAAATAGCTAATTCTTTCTACAATGAAAACACCATTAGTAACCAAAATAACATATTCACATACAAATTCTTATTTACTAAACGTCTCGTCCGAGTTTTGTCTTGACACAAAAAGTTGCAATATGTTTCTAGAGTGTGCTTAGAAACTCCGTGTTCCAAGGCAAGCCCAATGTAATCGTATTCATTTAAAGTACGTGTATCATGCTGTGTGAAAAACGTGTTTAGTCACTTAAAAAAATAAATGGTTTATTTTTTTTTTTAAATATATTACTTTGTTCAATGCATTATTCCCTTCCCTACTTCCTCGACTGATTGTTACATCGCGCACTCCATGACCAATGAACTGTGTCGTTACTCTACAAAAAAAAATTATGAAAAAAAAATCTAGTACAATATTCTACTTCCATTACCTCCCAGTTGTTTGCTGGATAAGAAATGAATCAGGTACTTTTACACGTTTCTTAGTTGGATTTAAAATTTCTTTAAGAATTAGTTGGATGGCTTTGTGATTCTCTTGAATTAAGGCATAACAAAGGGCATCAAGGAGTAGATCCACACTCCGTACCATCGTCACAGCACATACATTAGCTGCATCGGCAATTAAAGATTGCAGTAATCGCATATCACGCGTAAGCACCGCTCGAATTGGAAGCTTGCTGTACGCAGATACAGAGACAACGGGAATGTTTACACTGTTAAAAAAATAAATAATTCTTAGAATATCCAAATACATGACGATCCCCTCGATAAATTTTTTTTACTTTGATTCAAATGTGGGATCTTTATTGAACACAGTAACACGGTTATTTGGTTTGAGCTTTTCTTGAGGCGATGATTTACCGCGACCAGGCCGTTCTACTTTAATTTCTTTTTTAGGGGTTATATCTTTCGGTTCGACAACTTCTATAAACATAAAAAGTTAATTGGTCATAAAATTATAAGGAGAAAAAAAAACTTTGTAAAGTAATCTTAATCTCGAACCTTTAACTATTCGAGGTCTTAGCCTAACAGGCGAAGATTTCATTTTCACTTTGGAAGTAACAATTTTTTTTTTACGATTTGGAGTAACTACACCGTAAAGATTAATAATACACGAATATAATAATAATGATCGTCATTTCGTGTTTTGAATCTGTAATATTCTACCTGTGGCAGAGCGGAGAACTCTCAATTGATTGTTGTTATTAGTGCTGTTGCTGTTACTGGGACTGTTGTTTAACTGTTTAACTTGTCTACGAGTTGGTCGCACGCCGTCAAATGACGTGCTGGCTTTTGGAGAATTGGGAGTTTTGTTCGTGTTGTTTTCCATTCTGGTTCTTTTTGGAGATGGGCTCTCATCATTAACCATAGAAACATCAACTGCGGCAACACCAATAAAAATAAAGGGAATATAAACATGAAAATTTTTAAACCGTGTCTAACATGATTTTTTTCATTTAAAAATACAATTCCTTTAAGATAAGTACCTCCATCTTGTTCGATCTGTTCTAAATCTGGTTCATGAATGCCGTTTTCCAAATTCAAAGCTCGTCGCAAAATGTTTTCTGTACGAGTTGTCTCCGATTTTGGTAAACGGAAAATATTTTTATCTCTTCGTTCCATTCGGAGATTAGTGAGAACACACTCGAAATCTGAAAATTACATCATAAAAGGTTTGCAAACAACTTATAAAATGCAATAATATGAATATACCCGTGAAATCATAAAAATCGGGTGTGTATAAATCATCATCTTTACTGTCCATCCGTGACAACCAACGAATTTTAAATTTCCGGCTACTTTTGTAAACATTTTGAGCCGCTTGACACACGAAAAAACTACCTAAATACAAAATAAATCCTTTTAAAATAAAAGTTTATTAGCGAAACGATGTAGCGAGACGAACCATTCTCGTTACGCAATGCCAAAAATTCTCCTTTATAAAAAATTGCCACTTTATCCTCCGCTGACTTAGATCCCTTTCCAATTGAAATGTGACCTATGCCAGGAGACTGAAAAGGCTGGTATTGTAAACGTTGTCTTTTACTTGAACGAGGTTGTTGTTGAGCAGGACTGCTTGATCGTTTCTTCCCCTAGGATTAAGATTTTATATTCGGTTACGTTTCTATTTACAACAACAATTTAGAAAAATATATATTCTCATCTTAAAATGTTTTGTACATCGTATATTCAAATTTCAAAACATATGAACCCTTCGTTATACAACCCCGACAACTTCCCCAATTCTCTACATCTTAAATTTGCTTTCCGATGAATTAAATTCAAACCAACTTAAAATTCTAACATTGCTACTATTATTTTTCAAAACAGAGATGAATAAAGGGAAGGTCGAGTTGGGGAGGAGAAAAAAAAAATCTCACATATTACTAATCCCCTTAACATATTAAACACAATCAATATTCTCTTCATGTTCTAGTTTTAAAAGTCACGCTAATAATCAAAAAATAAGCTATTAAATCTGTGTTTGAATACATGAAATGAAACGTTTTCATTTCCCCTTCTACTCTACTGACACATTAATAAAAATATAAACCCTGATTTGTAATATAACTGCATTTTATGTACCATTTTTTCTGGAGTTAAAGGTGAAGAGGATGCAGCTGCTGTAGCAGTCCTCGTGCTTCTTTTAGGTTTCGGCATATCGATGATATGATCGTCAATATTCGACTCTTTGTCCTCTATGTGATTGGAATGACCGTTGCTCTGAGATGTTTTGCCAACATCCACTTCCATTGTAATCACACCAACATAGAAATGACACCAAAATCTAGAAATCCAAATAAAAGAAACGAATATAATTAAATAAATGTTTATCACTCTATAAAATAGTAATTTAAAAAAAATGTTTACAGACCAAGTTTTGGTGCCATTTTTAGACCAAGTCTGTAAGAAATTAACGCATGTTTTAAATCGATCGCTGTAATACTTAAATTTAACTTAGGCCTAGTTTAACTTATTTTAAATCATTCTCTTTAATAAAAACCAGTCATTGACATTAATTAAAAGCGAAAAAGAAAGTTTCTTTTCCAATGACCGCACCTGGGTATACTTTCTACTGAGTTGATTCAACTTAACCCTTTTAACGGAAATATTTAAAGATTTTTTTGTGGTATTTGGCGGAAATTCCTAGTCATATATTGTTCAACGTGACGCGATTCAATTCAAGGTTATCTTTAACACGAAAAAAACTTTATAATTTACCTTAATAAGAGGTATTAAATTATATCACTTGGCAGTTATAAGCCTTGAATTATTTCACTTTTAGGGAAAACCCAACAAGAAGATCGAATTTTTCTCCATTTTTTTTAGAATTTTTTATAACATTTCGAGATAAAAAAGGTTTGTAACATGCCATCATGCATAATTTCTCTTATTGCGAGCTGCATTTAAATCAATATACTCTACGACAAGCGAATAATTTAGAGCCGAAATAAAAGGAAATGTTAAATATTGTTTTAATCTCTCATTAAATGGTAATTTTGCTAATGTTTCTCTTTTATTTTTCATTTTGTGAACTTAAATGTAATCAAATCATTTTTTTTATTGGCATGAAATTTGTACTCTGTTTACATTCCGTAAGTACATCCAAGTTAAATCATTTGGCATAAAATTACATCCTAGCTAAATTTTGCTTTGATAATAAATTTTCCTTTCTATAAAGTATCAATATAAGCCCTTGAGACCCTCGTTAACTAAAAATCTTCTCAACCGCCCATCTCAGCGGTCCCTGAGTCGAATTTCAATCTGATGGGCAAATTTCGATATAAACAATTGAAAAAAATCTCTCCCGTTGAAAAAAGTGATGCCGTTGTCAATATATTAGCAATCAATAGTTAGGATCTCATGCTTCCGCGTCATTCATGGACTTTTAGTCTAGTTAGGCTTATCTCATTTGCACACAAGCAAAGGTTTACCTACTAACTCGGTTATTTACAAAATACAACAAATTACTCTCCTATGCTTTCACGTAGAATTTTACTCATTTCCTTGTCAATATAATAGTTTAATAATATCTTGATTGTTTTTTATTTACTAAGCGGTCTCCTAGCAAAAAATTGGGGGTTCTATGTCTCTCATTCAGTTGCCAATGGGATCATTAAGGTTTGATTAATTTACAATAAGTACAATTTCCAAGGAAATTATAGCGCAACTCACCAGTAATCCGTTGCTTGTTGTTAATTTTTGCGTTCTTATTACGTTCTTAGTGTTGGAATATTTAGAAATATTATCTGAAAACCAGCATTTCATTCACTGTAAATCGGTAACGCCACCATCATGGATTTTGAAGGCGGGGGAGCTCTTCCGTCTGCCGATTGGTTCTTGTTTATTTAAGACGCAAAACTTGAACGAAGGTGATAAAATTTTCTAAATTAAAACACTAAAAAAGCTTAATTTTATAAAATACTTACACTTATTTATTACCGGAAAAAATTTAACGTTTTAAAATTGTTTACAAAATTTCGGGCTCCATTAAACCGGGCGGGTGATATTAAATGGAATTGCTAATGTTTTTTTACGCCATCTGTTGGCAGTAACTATCAATAGCTAGGAATTCTGTTTTAAGTTTTTTTCTTGTGGGAGGATTGCGGGAGGTATAATAAGCATAAATAAATGCTATTTTAGAACATAAAATAACATCTTTATTTACAAATGTCCAGCTTCCAACATACAAAATTAATTACATTTTTCTAAGAGAAAACTTTTTAAACGGAAATTGAATCGTAATTTCACATTACATCCAATGTTTGAATTTAGCAAGAAATATGCTAATTTTGGGGGCATTCGACGCTTTCATCCTCAACTTTCAGGTTGCCACTATCACGAATGATTTTGGTGTAAGACTCCAAGTATTTCTTCTCAAGTTCTTTAGTCTTCTCTTTACTGAATTCTAATTCAGTAGTAACAGACTGCAACCGTTCGGATGCGGCAATGCTGGGATATTCACAATCGGCATGATAAGCGGTCTCAGCTGCTGCACTCATCAGCTGCGTAACGGATTGAAGAAACACTTCCATTTCCTAAATAAATAAGTTTAGAAATAATCAATGAAAGGAAATTGTTTATTAGTACATTGATCTTTTTCTTGATGCTCTCTGATTCGGAACGAAGTCCCACAATTTGATCCCAAAGCGCATCGTCCTCTTCATTTTGGCCTATAGCTTCGCTGTGGTACTCCATCAATTTAATTAATTTGCGCAGTTCCTTGAGAAAAAAAAATTTTCAAAAACCTAATAAAGTCATTACGACCAAGAGTATATAGAAATAACATGTTATTTCTATATACTCTTGTTACAAGCATGTATAGTCCTACCTCCCTGTACTTCTTTTCGTTTTCCAGAATAGCAACGGCTGTTTGTGTTAAAACAGTAGTTGCGGCATCAACAGTGTGTGTTGCAGCTTGTTTAATTAAAAAACTGTAGGTCAATCTATCTGGATCTGCGGTCTAAAAAAAAGTTTAAACCAATAGTGACTTGCATCTTTAATATATTTTTACCGTCAAATTAAGTTTTGGTGCAGTCGAAGTGTCTCCTTCCACTAGCAAACCTTGCTTTGCAAATATTACACCTGCGAAAATGGTCACGTTGCGAATATTTACTTGCGCATTGCCTGGAACACTGGAAAAATCAAAAATAAATTTTGTAAATAGAACAAAATTTCGAATGTTTTTGTTAAAAAAAATTTTTATTTTACGTGGAAAGATTTGTTTTTGGAATCAACTGTCGGGAAGCTTGCAACACTGGTTTAATAAAGGAACTCCAACGGTTAAAAGTTTGCAGAAACATCGATGCCATAGTTACTTCCAAAAGCAGACGACAGTTAAATAATTTCGAATCCCTGCCCAAAATAGTTTTCACAATCAATATTCCAATCAAAAATTATTATCAAAAGTATTAACGATATAAAGAGATCTTAATAAAACATTTAAGAGTATTTTACTGACCTAAAATTACCTTATTAGTTTTAAATTAAATTATATTCGACTGCAGACGTTCCACGCGTTACAATCATAGGCACCATATTCAAACAGGAAGTTCAGTTTCAACCGGTCGCAGCATCATTCAATTTTTAGATTGATTGTTTACTAGTACGACATTCGCGAGTATGAGAGTTGTTGTGCAAAGAGTGGCCAAAGCGAGCGTGTCCGGTACCACAAAAGTGTGATTAAAGTTTATATGTTTAATAAATGTCATCCTATATCTTACATTCTCAGTAAACGATGAAGTTATTAACTCAATTGGACGAGGGCTGTGTGTATTGGTGGGGATATCGAGAAATGATACGGTCAAAGAAGCTGATTACATGTAATTTTAAATTATAACGTTTATAAATAATAAATTGATATATATATTTTTTTTAGCGTAAAGAAATTGCTAAATCTGAGATTGTTCGAAGATGAAAATGGCAAAAGATGGACGCATAGTGTAAAGGACAAGGGGTTTGAGATCTTGTGTATTAGTCAGGCAAGTAAACAAACGCTAATGTAGGATTAATCTGTATTAATCTTTGGCATAAATTAATTTTACCAGTTTACACTGTATTGTACACTGAAGGGAAATAAACCAGACTTTCATTTATCAATGGATGCTGGACGGTCAGAAATATTTTACAATGAATTCTTAGAAAAACTTAAAACAGCTTATCAATCCAATTTAGTGAAAGGTTTGTTCAGTTAAAATTGTTCAAGTAAAACATTGAATAAATATTTTCTCTTAGATGGAAAATTTGGAGCAATGATGCAAGTTAACATTCAAAATGACGGACCTGTGACTATAAATTTAGAAACGGATGTAAAGCAGGTAAAGACAATATAAAATTATTGCAACTAGAATAAGTTTATTGCAACTTTTTTCCAGTCAACTCAGCAATCAACAGACCCTTAGTTGTAAAATGTACAGAAAGTCATCTTAATAAAAATTATTGTGTACGATTTTATTTGTTAATTATTTGTGTAAACGATGAAATAACTTGAAAATTATCTCTGTCAGTTTGCTCTAAAGGAGCATTTCCATCTCTTTCCACTAAAATTGCAGTCATACCACTCCGTCGAGCAGCTGCAGCTTCTACACATTTTTTCTTAAATTTAAAATGTTATAATTTCAAAGGGACCAATTTGATTTACCTTTTGGAATGTCCGTAAAAAATGTTATATCTGAGGCAGGGCACTTGACATATTTTGCAATTTTCCTATAGCTCATGGCGTCAAACTTTGGCCCAACTTTCGTGTCAAAATGACCTGAAATAAACTATGAATATTTTTGAGCTAGTAACGAATAAATAGCTTTGTATTAAAAAATTACTTTACGTAAATTTCCATATTTGGAATACCCAAATAATAATTTTTGTGCTTCGACGCTTCCAGATGAATAGATGAATATTTTCTTCCCTTCTTGGGTCCAATGTTCAAAAACAGGCAAAACATCGTCGTACAGGCTAAGCATTCACAAATCAATGAAATAATAAAGGTATAAATGTTTAAGACGTACTGCCCAACAAGTTTTCCTTTTTCATAGCCTTTCCTCCACATATGCCCTTGCAATTGTTTCAAAGCAGTTGTTTTCCTGTCGTCATCCATTTGCTCCAAAACGTTTTCTAATACGGCTTTTTTAATTTCATTTTCGCTGACTTCAAAGGGAATTTGGGTAACTACCAAATTGTTTACTGTATCGTATTCCGCCTGTTCTCTGAGTGCATTAACGTCATCTGTCAATTCTAATTCCGTCCATTCAGATTCCAGATGATCCTTCAAATTGGAACGGACAAAAGGAAATAAAACGTCCTGAAGAAAAAGAGACAGTGTTATTTTAGCACCTTTGTTTTTACAGTGGCATAGGTTAATATACTTTGACAAAACTGATAGAAGTAATAGTTCCTTCTATATCAAGCAAAATAATTTTACATGTATCATTTAAAACTCCTGCCATATTGATAAGTTAGACAAATATCAATTAACTTGTTTTTAGTTGAAAAAAGTTCTATGTGGGATCACAGAACTGTTATCTTTACCGTCCATTTGTAGGTACTGACCGACCTCTCGTGAGAGTTATTAAAATAAATTTTTTTTTGTATTCTTTTCTGTTCTACATCAATTTGATGTTTAATCAGGTGTATAATACCCAGACAAAATAAAATTTTTTAACTGTATATTTAAATGCATATATTAATATAGTAAAGGCGAACTACAATTTAGCATACTGTACTCTGTTTTTAATTGCTAAATGTAATTTCAAGTTTTTGCCTGTTTTCGTTTTTACAATTGGCTAATTAAAAAAACACGTAATTGGCAGACAAAAAAATAAAAGCAATTTCTTACATCTACTTCAATTTTTAACTTCTTATTCAAAAAGTTAGAATACATTAATGCAAATTGTTACCATCAATAAACAGACGACATATATACAATGATTGAATTTAATCGGGCTGTCCGATGATCTTTTTATATGTAACTACAAACTAGGAATGTAAATGCATAAAAATTCAGCTGACCCCTGAGTGTGAATTGTCAAATTGAGAAAAAAAATTTCCACTGGAATAGAGTGGGGGCAACTTTATCTTCCTCCAATTAACCTATAATAAAATGTACTAAGGAGGTTTGAAAACCATAAAAGGTAAATAAAACTACATAGTTTAAATTTTAAATAAAGTTACGTATTATTTAAATAAAATTTTTTGCTTGCAATTTACATTTTCCGTTAATTCACAGCTTTTAAAACAACGTTACAAAATGTAAAAAATGAAAACCCACAATTTTCTGTTTTCTTGTTACCAGAAAGCATTAAAACATTCCAGAGATCACACAAAATAGTTTCATTGTATAATTAAGTTACTTGTACCTTTTCACGTTAAGTAAACTTAAATAAATTCAATACATTTTAGAGAAAAAGTACTTGCAACTGTCGCTGTACAATATCAGATTATTGGCATCACATCAGCAGCGCGCATGCACAAATTGTATTTCATAAGAAAATAATTCTACAGCAGTACTCATTGTTTTTATTTCAATTTTTTATTTATTGTGTACTGATTATTAGGGTATACGATATATACTGATCTACGGTACGTTAAGTGATTTGCAGCCACATAATTGTTCATTCAGTATCTTGTAGCAAATCATTTAGCTGTTCCATTCAGGCGTTGCAATATGCATAAAACTCAAAAATTGGTCAATAATTTTCTTATTTCTCTTTACAGAATTAAATACAAATTAATTTACTAAAAATTATTAGACATTAACTAATCCTGATTCGTTCACTTTAACTCAACGACGAGATCCATTCGTCTTTATAATGACTAAGTTCCATTTCTATCACAAACATTATCACTTAAAAATTAAAAAAAACTTCTATGCAACTGTGAATGAAACAAGTATGCCACAGTTCTTCGCAAATTACCAAATAATAGCCCAAATACTGGTGATTAAATAGTAATGAAATGCAGAGGACGCAATGAAGAAAACGTGCAGCATCACTAGCCAGTTGTTGTCCAAAACAATCTTCCTCGGCGATGACAACACATTGCTGTGAGGGGACGGTAAGACAGGAAACTGGCCAGTTTCGTAATATTCGTTTAGCATCTCTTCTTTCTCTATCCAACGATCATACAGCCATTTCGTCATAGCGTCCAGGTCTCTAGGTAACTAAAATACAGACAAAATTTGAATTGTACGTATAAATAAACGTTTTTCCAGCTCACTTCTTCAATGGGATAACGGCGATAATGTAAGACTGTTTTGCATGGAGGTCGTTTTCCCGTACATATTGTAGGTAAACCTAAGGGATCTTTATTTGGATAGCCTACTGTAATGTCGATGATCCATTTTATTGGTTCTCCTTTTTTGGACAACTCCTCTACAACATATTTAATTATATTACATTATTGAATTTCTAATATTAGAGTTATTCATTCTTTTTCGTAACGTACCAACCGTTGAATTCACATGATTACTGACTGCGTTCTGACTACCATTACTTCCTAAATGGTTACGACTATCAAGTGAGTGATTGCTCTGCGAATGCGAAATGACGGGATTTAACGTCGTGATAATGGTATGCATCGCTCCCAGACGTGGCAGGGAAACATTTTCGAGATTAGGCAAATTATTTGCTTTGGCAAATCTAAAAATTACAGTGTGATTAAATCAGATTGACTAAACTCTCAGTTTAGTTTTTTTTATAAAAAAAAAAAAAACATACTTCTGACTTGTCGCTTTACGTTTACGTAAGAAACCTCCCTCCGGAAACAAAATTAACCATTTTCGCCTCCTCCTACTGTAGACCTCTATGAGATGCCTTTTTAAGTTGTCCAATTCTGTTTGTCTTACGGATTTGCCCTTAAAATTGCAAATTAAAGAGTTTGCAAAAAAATTATTTGAATGTTTTTAAAAGGATTACGTACAGATTTTATAAAAAAATCTCCATGCACATATGCCACTAAACCAAAATTAGTATATTTAAAAAATCGTTCCATGAGCCACATCATATTAGGAACAACGGTGCCCTTGGTTTGAAACGAAGTCATGAGCACCGGTACATCGCCGGTTGATTGATGATTTACTAAGATCAAACATTCTTGATTGTGACATGACGAGATGTCTTCGCCAACCTCTTCAACTATCAAATCAAAAATATTATTACAATCTCAATTATTTAAAAACAAATTTTGACAAACATTACTTGAGTAGCCAGCTGACCAGACCCATGCTGCAACCATGGCCAGTAGCCATTTGAAAAGTTTGCCCTCTATTTGCCAAAAGAGGCTAGGGTTTATGAATAAGAGTGGCAGCAGAAAAACTAACCACACCAGATAACTGGGAATGCAGTAAATGTTATTGGCCGTCACAAATAATACACGAAGGGTTGGCCACACGTATCGATTATAAACACTTATGTGTTCCTCCATCGTGCAGCTATGATATAATGTCGATTGGAAAAATATTTCTTAGAACCACTAACGACATTCTCCGTCATAGGCATGTCTCCATCGTCATCTTAACAGAACTTCATTTCTGATGCCAGGCAACCTGCAATAGAGAAGTAGAAATATTATTCCATTTTTCGATAAAGTGATAGTAAACAACGCAGTTTTATGTAGAATCATTTTACATTTAATAGTATTTTCTATCGCTTCCTTTACATGTGTATGCCAGATGTTGTATTTTTAGTCAAAAACAATTGCCGACAAGTGGCGAATTCTTAAGTTATCGTCTTGATTTGATGTATGTATACAGTGTAGTGTTTCTGTACTGTTAAAAATATTTAAAATGTTAAAAAATATTTTTTCCTTAATATTCTTCTATTTATGAAATGGTAACACCTGCTCACTTAAAACGTGGCAATAATTTTCGTATTGAGGCTATTGTATTTTTCTATTTTTGGTATCACATTTTGTTTGCTTAGAAATCAATCGTTTTTAAAAACAAAAATGTTTTAGCTCATATTTCTTCTTTAAAATATTTTAATTACAGATTGAATTTCTATGCAAATGTTAATTAAATTAACCCCTTTAATATGAACAAATAAAAAAATTCAATTTTGGTATGCGGTGGGCTGAAACATGAGGGCATTATTAGGTGCGTAAAAAAAACTACAATTACAAAAGGTTAACACGAAATACCAAATCAATAATATTGATGCAGTTCCGATTGTAAACCTAGATTAATATTCATTTTTTGTAACTCATGAGATGAAGAAATAGTTTACCGTTATCGGTGGAAATTATTACAAGATATCAATTTTTTATCTATCATATGAAAGTGCGTCAACGTTTAACACTGTATTAAATTTTTATTTTATGTAGGTTTCATTTTATATAGGTTATTTTTGAAAAAAAATAACCTAATTAAAATTAAAGCAAGCGGGAAAAATTGATTACTCTTAAGATGTAATTAATGTCTTGCTTCTTAAATGTATACTACTCAATATACTCACCTTATTCACGTTAAATTATCTTAGACAGGCATTTTAATCAATCTGAAACAATAAGGAAAAAAGGTATTTAAATTCGCAATTCACTGGCGAGGAAATTATGTTTTATCCCTAATTTCACCTCAATTTAAATATAGGGAAGCTTATACAAAAAATAACATTTATACTTCAGTAAATATTATTTTCATTGTTATGAATTTGCGTGTTTGAAAGGCAATTTTGTAATTGGGAAATTATTCATTTCTTGAAATCGTATCCAAACATGTGCGTTCAGGACAAGAAAAAGTAGGTGATTTGGCGTTGAGTTGTTACATAATTGCGTTGATTTGTTACCTGCTGCAATGGTCATTTGTAACCCTAGCTTAATCCATAAATTTTCTTACCTATTGGAATTCACATCACTTTTAAAGATACGTTGGTATCTCTACCACCTTACCTGGTTTATCAATCGCAGAGGACGCCTTCCTTTTGAATTGGCTATTGCTAAAAGTTCGAATACGATAAAACGAATTATAAATCAAAGTCAAGAGTGTAAAACATTTTAATTAACTAAAAGTGAATAAGTATTATTTAAAACAAAGAGGTAGCTAAAATACTTAGATTAAGCAGTAAAATAATGCTTTTCATATATAATACTACATTGTCATTTTTCGTATCACGTTTTCTGAAATCCAAAAGCATGGCCTCCGTATTTATAAAGGCTGCAATGCACCTTGACGCCGGCATTTCATTGATTTATTAACGTCCTATATTAACTGTATATTTTTAATTAACGGATTGAAGTAATGAAGCGAGTAAAACCGTTAGTTATAAAGCGAAATCAAGTGGATGGATGGCATAGTAATATATACTGCAGTATGCAATGAAGGACGATAAAGTTTTTCTTTATCAAAATACAAATGTATTATTTTAAAGCGATTACGTAATAATTTCTATTGACAACCCAGTTTCGACGACGAGCAATCACTATAATAGTTTCAAAGTGATAACCTCCCAAATTGATCTGGACAGAATATTAGTTCAAATAAATTCGACAAAATATTTGTCTTTAGTACAAAATTTCCACACTTGCGAAAGTCAAAACTTGTTTTTATTGCAGGAATATTCATTACAAATTACTATCAAAATATATAAGCAACAACATTTTCTTCATCAAAAAAAAAAACCGACCTTAACCGATATAAAATGTCAAAAGCAGTGTAAAAGTGGTCCCACAATTTCAAACACACAACATTATTGTTCACTTTTGTTCTGAAAAGACAAAAGATAATGAAAAATTAGTCTATAATGAATAGCAGGAACATTTTATTAACTAGAGGTATACATGAATGGAAATATTTTAAATAAGAAATCGATAAATATGAATATTTCATTACAAAAGTGTATAAATTTGCATGGGTTTCAAAATAATTATATTAACCGGTATAATAAGCTGACTTTAACAACCCATGCAAAAAGTAGTTTTAAATAACCATTTTGCGGAGCACTTATATGGGATTATGCAGCAAAATAGAAGTAATTATTGAACACTTTTATTACATTATACAACATACCCTTTGGCACCGTAATGCACGACCTGCAGCTTGCACGGTATTGTGCATTAACATGGCAACAGTTAAGGGCCCCACGCCACCTGGTACTGGGGTGATGTAAGACGCTTTCTTTTTGGCACTGTCAAAATCAACATCACCAACAAGTCTTTGACCTGACTTTCTACTTGAATCTAAAATTGCAACTCAAAGGTTATTTTAATTGCATCATACCCCAAGTAAACCAAATACCAGGAATGGAATTGATTCCACAGTCAATGACTACAGCTCCAGGTTTTATCCAGTCACCTTTAACCATTTGGGGGCTACCAGCCGCTACAACTAAAATATCTGCTTCATTTATCTATAGAAAATATATGACAAAAAATTTTCATTTCAACATTTTCCATAACTGATAGGTTTTTTGTGTTTTTTTTTTTTTTTGTCTGGTTCAATTGGACTTACAACTTTGTCCATGTCCTTGGTTTTGGTGTGACAAGTTGTAACCGTGGCATGGTGCCAAATTAGCAATTCTGCCATTGGCATGCCAACGATTTTACTGCGTCCTACTACCACAGCCCGGCTGCCAATAATTGGAACACCTGAATTCATCTGCAATTACTATTTTTGCTTTTTGGTATAATTATTAACAATTTCATTACCCGATTTTTTAATTAATTCTATGCAGCCATTAGGTGTGCATGGAATAAACGAGTCTTGGAGAACTCCACGAGCAACTTTGCCAGCGTTTATAGTGTTTAATCTGAGAAAAACAATTAGTAATCTGAGATTTAATTTAATCTGAAAACTGTTTACCCATCAACATCCTTAAGAGGCGATACAGCGTCAGTTGCTTTACTATTATCGATTTTAGTGGTTGAATCTAAAGGCATCTGAAATTTTGTCCATATTTTATGGATCCCCGGTACATTTGATAATAGTTGAACTCACTTGAACAATTATGCCGTGAACAGCAGAGTCCAAGTTTAGCTTGTTGATTTCGCTTAAAAGCTAGCATTTTAAAAAAGAAATTAATTAATGCAAAAATGAAATTTTGAAATGTTATTGTACTTCTTCTTCGGTAATGCTGCTAGGAAAGCGGACGTGTTTGGCATCTATTCCAATTTCAGACGCCGCCTTTAATTTCATTCGAATGTATACGTTTGAATCTTCGCGATCACCCACCTACAAATATATTTTTAAAAATAGTTAAAAACGTTCTAAATAAAATTTATTTTATTTCCTCCTATTGCACACCTGTACAATTGCAAGGCCAGGTGCAAAACCTTTGCTTATTTCCATCATGTTTTTGACTTCCTCGGTAAGCCGGGCTTTAATCTCCCTGCAACAAAGATAAAATTATATCAAATACAATGAAAAACTACTGAGCTTTGAATACAATAAATATACATGAAATGATCCCTTACTTAGCAATCTCTGTCCCCGACAAAATTGTAGCTTCGTTTTCACTCATTGTTTCAATTGTGCACGTCCAGGCTTCCAATGCTGTCAGCACATGAGCAGTTTATCCTCCGGCATAGAAAAACTCGGATACCACATTGCTGTAGTTTAATATTTTATCACCAGAGCGGCAGTGCAAATCAGAAACATTCACTAAAGCCATCTAGTGTTAAAAAGAAAATTTAAAAAATTTTATATATTGTACATAATTTTAAAATAAAAATTTATTCCCTTGTGGGGTAAACGTTTTACTTCCCCCAGTCAGTAATTATAAACTGAAATATTAGTTGTGGATGCAATCTGCTCTTCCCAAAGGAGCGTGAAATAAACAGTTGACTGATTTTGTTAATTCTCAGACATAAATATTTAATCGTAAGCTTACACAATAAATTACAGGTTTCGTTTCTAAAGGATTCAATTTTTTTTAAAGTGTTTATATAACAATATTTCAAAATAGATTTTTTTTCATTATTTTTTTGTTTGCTCCTATCACTGATAAAATTTGTTGAATATAATCCATACACAATAGGATTTCAGTTTGCATTATTTTGTTCCGTTTAAGGAAGAATTACACGAAGACAATAATTTCAACTATTTACAAAATACAGAATCGGATTTTTTTTTAAATTTCTGCTATAGAAAACGAAAACGTAACAACAGGTGTTACCAGCTTCATTTATTTTACTCTACTTTAAAAAATTAAAAAAAACCTCACAATTGTGACCAAATTTGAAAGTTTTTCGATTTAATGAAAACCAATTAATAAAAATAATAAGAGAATTTTTAACGTTAAATAAACAATTCACGTGCGATTGTCATTTAACGTCAATTATACTTGATTTTCACAATGTTTCAGCGGTGAATGTATAAAAAAAAAAATCGTTTCTCATTTTACCTGCACGTGACACACATTACATACACACTAAAGTTATGAACACTTTTTTCAGTAATTTTTCTAAATGAGATTTTACTCACCCCCTTAAACCCATCGCACAGGGAGGATGGAGGAATGTCCAAAAAGCAATATAAATACATAAATAAATCCTTTTTAAAATATAAACTCTGTTAAATTTTTTTAAATACATAATTAAATACACATATCTAAATGGGATGTAAATATACAAGGATTTTAAAAGCGCTAATTTAAAATTTTTAAACGTAACGTTTATTAAGCCTGTTTGTTTTTGCTTTGTTGCTGTGCTCAGTACAGCATACGTATTTGCATCAAATGTAAATAATTGGGGATTGAGAATGATATTTTGAAGAATATAAAATGCCGTGGCATTGGCGTAGCTGATTACCAAGTTTCGACTATTAAGTGTGAATAACATAAATAGACATATGTAAAACATAATTTAGAAAATGCTTCTGCACATAAAACACTGCATAGGCACAGAAATGAACACATTCTAGAAGCAGCATGCAAAGAAATGTTAAGATATGGCATAAGCTTGTCGCCTGCAACATCCACTTGGAAAATCGTTAGATATATTTGCTGTGCTCCTTTAACATTTATGCAACGTTCAATTATGCAAATTTGATTAGATTTAAACTTGCTATACAATTCAAACTTTTTTTGTACTGTTTTAGCCTCCATTTTCACAATCGTTTGCATTTGATAAAAACTTATTAAACTAAATCCCAAAACGCTGTCAGACGGATTCTTGCTTTAGGAATACATATGCAAACGAATCATGAGAGTAGGTAGTAATAACAATAATAATATTAATACAATAAATATGTATTATACAAGTATGAGGTAAAAACACAAGCGTTAAAGCCGCAAATTATGTTATCAAGATAATTGCCTTTTAAAATTCTCACTGTCTTGCGAGTATTGCACCCTTGGTGCAGAAAATGCTAATTGTTAAATCCGTTCTTTCTAGATGAAATATCAATATCTACATTTTAAATTGACCAAATCAGCTAATTAAATCCCACTAATTCCCTTAATTTTGATTTGCATTACAACCATTTTAAAAACTCACAATTGAGTAGCGCTAGACAGTGCGAGTTACACGCTTGAATCAGACAATCATATAACAATAATAATCAGTCAATAATAATAATATATGATATTAAATTAATAATATATTAATTATATAAATATATCTAACATGTCACAACACCAATTTTTCGCTATAATTAATGTTTATCATTTTGTTTATGGCTGCCTGTAGTTCTATGTGAGAAACTTAAAAATAAGAACCCTGTTAAGAAGATTACTGTCGTTTTTTCGCGGTGAAAATTAATAAGAAATATGTTGTACATCTACTTAATGTTTCAAAAGATTTTTCGAAGTTTTAAGAATGTCGTGTCAATTCATTTGAAATACCTGTCTTTCCTTTTTTTTTTTTTCCCCTTAATCTTTAGTATGGACTACTTGAGTTTTTTTGTTTTTTCTTTACTGTGGCAACGCTTTTAAAATAGCATGAACTTCTTCAGCTACGGCCATGAGCACAAATTCAAACTGCCCCTAAGTAGTTGAAATAGAATATGAAAGTTGAGTTTCTTCCATACCCTGAATTTTAATAATTTATAAATTTTGAAATTACCTTGGTTTTTACCATGTATGGTCTCTGGTCCCTGATATGTTCAAGTGTGGCTGCAATGTCAATTTCCTTTGCGCCTACAAATGAAAGTAACACGATTATGATTCTGTTATTAAATTATTATTATTTTCCATTCACCTTTTGCCATTCGATTAAGAACCATGTCTATTAAGCAGTAAGTTCCAGTCCGACCAGAACCATCACTGTCAATTACCCAAATTTAAGAAAATATTTTACAAATTAGAACTAAAGTCAGACTTACCTGCAGTGAACAACTATGGGACATGACCGACCTCGGTACGATTTGTTAACTTTCCTATTAGAAGCAAGAGAAAAACAAATTTTATTACTTGTAATTTTTCCATTAAAAAACCGGGTTTATTCATATGACCAAATATGGCATTATTTGAATTTTTTAAAAATATGTCTCGTCTACATTTCTTGGAGGTGTTTTGAAAAACAGATTGAATTAAAGAAAAGAAATATATATATAAAAAAAAAAAACACCAGTAGAGAAATGGCAGAACGATCTCATTTCATGTTTGCTCAGCCAACTAAAATCGATGCTTGCCATGTTTACCAAAAGCTTCATCTATAATATACAAGAGACAGAAAAGAAAAACTTCAAAATTCTCTTCTACATTCCGAACACATCAAACGAACGTTGCAGCAGCACTTAAAAATGTAATAATGCTAATATTACAAGTCAGTAAACAAAAAGGGACTGCATTTGAAAACCGTTAATTATAAAAGATTTCACTTGCGTTTCTTGTTTCTAACCATTTTTTTACGCGCGATTTAGTGAATGACGCAAATGACAAAAAGATTGAAACTTAAAAGAAAAAAAACCAAACCTCTTAGGCTATTGTTATGATCTAAACCAAAATGATGGAAAAACCAATCTGGAGTAGCTTTCCATCCATTAGAATGAAAAAAGGAGAACAAAAAAGAACCAGAAATAATGTGAAAAGTTTTAGTGTACCCTTACAATCCGTCAATCACTTCAAATAAAGAAGCAAATAACTGCGCAAAGACAAAAGAAAAGAAACAAGAGCAGGTGTTGTAAAAAGGAAGAAATGAAATGTTGCATGATCAAAATTAGAGAGTTTGCTGTGTAATTAATTGTAAGATCAAAGGAAAAAACTGGAGATGGTAGCAGTTTTTAGCAACAGCAGCCAGGCAACAGCAGTAGTAGCAGATAGGCCTAAGTGATGTTAATCATTAGCAGCTAGGTCCGAGGCTCTCCCATCACTTTTGTGACTATGCAATTTGGTTGTAAACACAATTGCAAAAATCACAAAAATGATGAAAGAACAAAACTCGGGCGGATGACAAGTTTTATATATACCCATATACAGATATATATATTTAAATTAGTTTGATTAGGTCGATAGGTAGGAAAAGGAAAGAAACGTTTCACCCTTCGAAAACTGCAACAATTTTTCCTCCCTCTTCGGATCAATCTCAGGAGAAATACTCCGATTTTTTTGTTAAATGAGTGACGTAAAGTGTTGAATGAAGAGTGTGAGTTGGGATTTTGTTATTTTTTTTTGAATGGGGTGATTGTAAAGGGTTGTTAAAGGTATTGAAAAAAATGACCTGTCGTTTAAACTTATCAATTCCTTTTTTGCCATTTCAACGCAAGTTTGAAAATGACAAAAGAGCAGAAACTGTCATTTCAATTATAGAAATTTTTATATTAAATATTCAATTGTGTGACAAGCGATCACTTCTTAATTACCATTTAAAACTTCGGTTGATTTATTAAAAATTAGATTCTTACCTACGGAAATCCAGCAATGCCTTGATGGAAACTGGTACGCCATTTTCAGGCCACGATAAGAAATGAAACTGGGTAACTGTACGTGTTTCTCCCGTTTTGAAATTTTTCAAATAAAAACTCCGAACTAAGTAATCATCACACCAAATATGTTCAGACACAAGATGAACCTTTAAAAAAATTAAAAAGTTTAAATCTTCGTATTTCAAACTTTTTACAGTCTACAGCTTGTCTTTTCAGCTTGCCGTTTTCTGTATATCTTAACAGCGATTACCTCATAAATATGATAAAGTTCGCTGCCTTCTTCCGGCCAATATCGATGGCACATTGCAATGCCATTTTCCACCAATCGGGTTAATGTAACGACGACCACACTTCCTTGCTCCCACACCATCTAGTTAAATAAAGAAACACACAAAACCAATTAGAACGTCTTTAATGAGCTGAGTATAATTTCATGTCAGTGTTCTGTGGCTCATTTCCCTTAAGATCATTACTAATTCGCATTTAAAGCATTTAGCTAGTTCAGTCACCACAAATTAAAAAATCTCCCTCTTAAAATATATTTCTTTAAACAACAAACATACAATTGAATAGCCAAAAACATTCACACGTTTAAATATAAGGTAAAATATTCATTATTAAGGGAATTTGCTTCCAGTAACAGTGAAAACAAATTAGAAACTAAAGACCATTCAATTAATGAATTATAATTAATTAGGCCCACCAAGCGTAAAAATTTCATTTGCCTCGATTGTCAAACACGTCAAATTGTACTAATTGAACACATATTTGTTCTTTTGCAATCAATTAGGTTTAATACCTTTAAACAGGTGACAATCTTAATCCAATAAAATCTACACAACTAGTCCAATTTTTCAATCAGATTTATTGGCAGAGGCAGCAAATGAAAATTGGTTAGAAGCGAGAGAGAAAAAGAAATCTTCCAAAAAATAATTATAATTAGAGGATTTTTTCACAATCTGAGCATATGGATTGATACAAAAGTTCAGAGACTTTGTTTTTATCAGTTGCAAGAATTAGCACTTCAGTTCTAGCCACTCGAGTCAGAAAAAGTGGTCATTATTGAATTATGGATTAGTTGCCCATTGTGCGTGACCTACCAACCACTTGCTAATCACACCGTTTACTCATCCCCTAAACGCCAAAAGAAATATATAACTGTGTGTACGGCCGGCACAAATTTACGCTCTTTCCCAAAACGGAAATCGAACAAAAAAAAAATATATAAAAATGTTTGATCTACCTGCCAGAAATCTGCTGCGGTATGAGGTAAAGGACCTTGTGTTGCAATGTATGCTGGATTCCGTGGATCATGGTCAGTCTGAAATTAACACGTAAAAAGACCATTTTAATTTATGATCTATAAAATAATCAATAAAATGTCAACTACATTTAACGCTGCAAATCTCAATTTTCTTATTAAACTTTCATCAACTTACAATAGTACTAGCATTGATATAATCGCTTCCATTGATATTGGTGAGATCGTTGAGAACTACTCGCGAATGATCGTATGGAAGTACTTCAGGATATCTATTTTTTTTAGTATTTTCCGCCGCATTAGCAGCCGACACGTTGCACGGCTCGGCTTCGTAAGCACAGAGGGCAACCCATTCTTGCTCCAGTCGATCTTTGTTTTTGAGGTGATCTTCCATGTAAGACTAAAGTGAAACCAGAAATATAAATAAATGCACTCATTAATGAAAAATGTTACATTTTGTGTTAATGCGACTTCAAATTTAACCATAGGGGGAGCAAATATATTCATGTCAATAAACGAAACTTACAAGCACCATGTGGCCAGTTGAAATGTCCATATTAGATGAAACTGGTTCTTCACTCCTGAAAAGGACAATTTTTGTAAAGTAAACGTATGATCTGTCAACATAAACGCAAATTACTTTTCTACAGTAATTAAGAACTTAATTAAAATACAAGTCCTTTTAATTTTTTCTTAAGTATAAATAACAAGGTTTAATATCCAACCTCTGCATTTCAAATACAAAATTCACATCATAAAAATTAAATGTTTGCTTTAAAACTCGGCTGGATTTGAACACAAACTTTTAAGCTATAATTTATTCAATATGCAAACTAATTAAATTTATGGGCGCCATCTTACCAGGACGATGTGCTCGACCGGCTCGAAGGGCTCCGAGCAGACGCTTCACTCTCACGGGATAAACTGGTAACCCTTTGAGCCACATTAATTGGTTCTGATTTTTCATTGTTCTTATTGGCCATTCTCTGACGACACAAGTCCTAAAACAATTACAAACCTATTCATTATATCATTTATATTTTTTTTTTTTAAAAAAATGGAATTGCATTTTTATACTCCAATACCGAGACTTATCTCTAGGTCATAAAAACCTAGATTTACAATGTACATAAGCATGGATATTTATTCGGAATCTTCCTTTATATATAACCCGCATGGAAATTCAGGTGAAGCTAATTACATTACCTACTTTTATATCAAATTCTCGACGAGAAAAAGAAGAATAAAGCCTTTTCTAAAATATAAAATCGAACTGAAGTTCGTATCCCCAGAACTGGCAGATTACCTTTATATTCATTGAGCAATACCAAACGACTGAAAATGGGAATGTGATATCAAAGATAAGAGGGGGAAAAAAAAGAAACTTGTTTACTTTCTCTAGAGACGAAGCCTGATGAAAAAAATACTTTGAAAATATGAGATTGACTCATCAGGTTTATTCCTTCCAGATAGAAACCTTAGAAACAAAAAAGAGAAAACTATATAAAACAAAAAATTATTTTCCAGTTAAAATGGAAAATTTGTACCCACAATAGAATTCTTTTAAATCAGCAACAGGATATTGATGTAGCAAATAATCTGCCATTTCCTACCATCTCGCAATGCTTATTCTCATAACATAGCGGTAACTCGATATCGTAAGCCTAGTTACCATTCCACATACACTGATTAAAATTTAAAGCTGGAGAAAGCTTCTTCAGCTTAGCTTTGCCTTGCGCACACGATACAGAATCGAAGAAGACCCTTGACATTTCCTTACAAACTGGTGACAAGCCTCGAGAGCAGCTACACACAAAACTTGCAACAATTCCAAGCACGAAAAAAAATTGTGCGAATTGATGACAACACCTGCAATTGTCACTTGCATTTCGTTTAACTCTTATATGACAAATGGCATCTTCATGTGGAAATGTCTCGCTATTTTATTTTTATAGTTTATGCTACTGAATATTTTCGTCTACAAGAGTCTGAAATGTATTGTAACTAATCAGTGCGTGGATTTCCGTTTCCGAAACCAACAGATTTGTCATGTTTTTTCTGCGCAACGTTCGGGGAAAAAGGATAGAGAGTTCAGTAATGAAGTCTATTCTGACCCAAAGTAGATGATTTAAATTGAGTTGTTTGTTCTCTCAATGACGCAGTATGATTCAATAATGATACGACCAAACATGAATTCAATAGATCATATAGCAGCCATTGGGTTCAGTAGTCATGGAAACTCACAATATTGTTATTATTATATTTTTCAACTGCATTTGCACAATCAAAAAATTTCCTTGTAACATTACAAACGCAGGAAGCTCATCTCCTAAGATACACCATCGTCGTACTTGCACTGACCCCTCGAGTGATTCCAAGAACTGCTTAAACGTTGATTTCTGCTTGTTCAAATAACCCTGCATCTCAGTAAACACAGTCATCATTGCAATATTGGATGATTGGACCAATCACAGATTAAAAAAAAGCGCAATTCCATTTTGAGTAATATTGTCTATTTTAGCCGGAGAAGATTGCAAATGTCAGGAAAAATCAATTTTTTAAAACTTTATAATATTTATCTTTTAACAAATGTTTAGAAATTCCCATTCTATAACCATGTTCAAATAGATTGACATTGCATGTACCTCGTTTCGAATTTCACTCAACTTTAATTGGTAAACGTGAACCCTAAAACCAATCGCAGGTTAAAAACAACACCGCTTCATCGATTTTTATCTATGCCAAAAGGAAGCTGACTCGTGAATCACCATATGGTATTATTGAAATTACGTCAGAATTTAAAACTCAATCTGTAAGTTGAACGTTAATGAATACTCTCGAGAGCTGATTAAAAAAACAAACCTGGGAAAAAAATAAATTCCGTCGATACAAGAAAAAAAAAAAAAAAATAAATCCCGTGCATTAGGAAAAAAGAATAACAAAAATAGATTTTTCTCTCTTACTTATATTTTAAAAGAGATTCAATCAAATTCGAAAACAATTACGTCATTCGCACCTTCTTTCAGTTTCTGGTAAAAGTACTTTCCCATGTTTACTTTGACATAGTGGGAAACGAATTCACCTTGGGACCACAAAACCTTTATAAATTCATGAAACAGCCGCTAGGTGAAAAAAACAAGCGTGAAACTACTTGCGTTATTAAAGGTCACTGACTCTGAATCACCTTATTGACAGCGAAAGTCAATGGGAAATGTGGTGAAGAGAGGCGTCTCTTGACACAAGCGGAGTAAGTCCGAAAGATCAACTTTCACTTCGCATCAATCTTTACAGGTCACTTTTAAAAGCAGCACAAAGCTTTCTAATTAATCCGTTTTAATGACAATTAATCGACATTTAAATCACGGATCAGAATGAATAAATGAACGAATAAATGAACAAATAAATAGAAAATTGACATACATTTCCCCCCTTATCGTTTCCCTTTTCCGGTTGCACCAGCTGAAAATATTATTCGCATTCTTTCTCGTTAAAGCTGTTTCAAGCTGGAATTTTTGAAAAACAATTCATCTGCACTAATTACATGTCTATTTTTAGATATTTCTAAAGAAATGGATGGGGAAAAATGAAAATTTCAAGCAAAAGGAAACACAATAAGGACATTTGGTAAAACGATGCCGAGCTTTATTAATCTCAAAGCAGGAGGCAAAGATCAGATTTCTAATTATGCCTTGCATTCTCTTTTCCTCTTTGCATGAGGTTCAAATTTCGTCTATTGGATTGTCTTTTAACCTTACAACCGCCGACGGGAAAACGTTATGACCTTAGAGGCCACTAATATGACAAGAGCTGAGGTGTCAACGCAATAATAACCACAATTTTAAGTTTTTAAAGTAGTACATAAACGGGGTGACAGTTTAAATAAACTATTTAAACACTTGGGTTGTTCTAATCCGCACAACAAATCAGAGCGGCGATTTGTGAACTGTGTTAATTGAGCAGAAATGTCAAGAAGAAACTAGAAACATTTTTCTTCTCTTTTATATATAATTTTTTCCCCCTTTTATATTTTTAGAAAAAAAATTCTAAACCGAGTTAATTAGATTTGAATCAACATCCACACATGAATATTAGCGTAAGGATTTTTTGGCACTTTTTTTTTCAGTTCCACATGGTGAATTCTGATCACAATTAAATTTCATGCTCGACTGGGAATGTCCAATTACATTAACTTGTTCACAAAGAAAAAAAAAATCCAATAGAGGGTAAAAATGAAACAGTGCCCTCTAGCAGTAGCAGATGGAAACAATCTTACCTAAATATCCAACTTGAAGATGGTAAATGAATAAGAAAAACAGGAAGTGCCTATTTTGCAACTAAGTTTCGCCTCTAAAGTCTATAGGGAAATGCATTCTAAACTGGATGTTTACCTTTAAAATTCACAAGAGGATTACAAGCAAATTTAAGTGGCTTAATACATTCTCTTGCCATTGTTTGTTTTCATTTTTTCTCACCCTTAGCTATTGCAGTAATATTAAAATTTTATCATGTTTATGAAAATGCAATACCAAACATGATATTGAAGACAAATTTATTAGTTCAATTTTATTACCGGTTATTGTAACTCTAATTAAATCGGATGGAAAATTGATGAATCCTTTCAAGTATGTTAGCTGGAAAACTTTTATTTTTAGGAAATGTAAGATTTCCAATTTCATCTCTCAAAGCTAAACTCCAATTTTAAAATTAAACCTGTGAGAATTATACTGAGATACAGGATTTGGAAAAGAATGGCCTCTGAGAAATGTCTCATTTCATCCAGACTCCTTGCTGTTGCTCACTTGCGAATAACTGACAATTTCGCTTAATTGCTTGCCAAGTCACTTAATAAACTTGTTGCATAGCAACTACATCATTCCACTTGAAGAGAAACGTCTTCTATCCAAGAAACTAATTACCAAAATCCAAGCAACAGCAGGAGAAAAGGACACAAAAGAACAGCAGAAGAGGATAAGAAATAAAAAAAAGTAGCCATGGAAACAGAAAGAACATCAAAAAGCCTGTAGGAAGTAAATAATTAAAAATATCAGTTCTCGTCTAGACCAGAAATCTTAAGACAAGAAACATGTAAACAACATTTTATACGTTATTATTATTTAAAACGTGTTTCTTTCATGAAAACTTGACTAACTCTAATGTGAAATTGTTGAAATATTTCTCCAAAAACAGAATCCCTACTTCTCTACTAATCGATATCGAATCGAAAATCGACCTGTGTTGCTTCCTATTTGTTTTGAATAGAATCTCCAACAGGAAATGACATTTATCTATGTACTATGTATAACACAATTCGTATTGTGATAGAGAAAATCCACAACATTTTCAGTCAAAGTAATCAATTCACATTAAAAGAAGAAGGTAATTTCCTTCTGTTTTCATTAGGCACAAAATAAACTTACCTGGTAATCATGACTAGGTTCGGTATCTTGTTGGCTGAGCGCTTGAAGTTTTTCTTTGGACCGTGCATGACGTCGAATGATGTACAGAAGAGCTACAGCAATCAGAACTCCAGCCACACAGCCGCAAACCACAAAGGTAATGATGAAGAGTTTTTTATCAGAGTCCAAATTGAGGACCGAAATTTTCACCTGTAAATATCACAAAACAATTGCTATGATTAAAAAGGGTAGAACTTCACTTTATTATAAACATAAACTTAAAAACTAAATCAATTCTCAAGTTTACTTTCTTAGTTTAATTATTTCCTCTTAAAAACTGAAAGAAGCGGCTCTTCAAACCGTATCTATGTAAATAAATCCTTATACCAATGTTAGCTTTTACTGTTGTTTATCAAGTTCTTGTTTGTTAATATTCTAAGAGAAGGAAAAAAATGTTTTTAAATTCCAATAAACGAAAAAAGTTAAACAAAACTTTTCTGAAAACTGGGTATTTTAAAATATTTTTTTTACTGATGAGGTTAAATCACCCGGACAAAATCACAAAACCGTAGACATACAAGACTTTTTTAAGCTTTGTCGGCAAACCACTTAGGACTTTTCTGCGTATAATTAAATGAGTCGAGAGGACTTGTTTTGACTCTAAGGTTTCGCAATCAGGCTTGGTGCTTTTTAAAATCAACTATATAGAAGATTCCGCTTGTACTCCACAAAGGGGGTATAAAAGATCAATAAATATTATGAGATGAAAAAGAAATAAATAAATAAAAAAATCAAACAGAACGTCTTGAACCACTTATATTTTCTTTTAGATTTATATAGTGAAGTGTTTTAGTTGTTTATGGTTGTCTTTTACTAGGTAATAAGGTGTAATAAGGCTAGAAAACCGAGAAGACTGAACATCTCTATAATAAGACGAATTATAGGTGCAATTCACGGCATATTTAAGACTATTTATAGAAATTTTTGGAATCGAATGCTTGCCCATTTGATATTGAATAACAAAGCAATTTTCTTATATGAAAGAGTAATATTCGGTAAATAATGTAGCTATTGAGATCGCAACTTCTAAGAAGTGTTGATAAAGAAGTCCGAGATTTGACTCGGATTGATTCAAAACATGTTAGATTATTTTTCTAATCCTTGCCAACAAATTTACATTCTTTTCATTGCATCACCGAATTTGTCCGTAGGGGCAGTACATGGATTCATGATTCATTCACGCAAAGGATCTTCAAATTATTCCATGTTTACTCTTCTCCAGCTTCATATACCTGATGCATTTTAATTGCCTCTACACTCCACAGCGAGTCTCACGGGAGGCATGGATTGTAGAGTAGGCCAATCATTAATTAAAGCTTTCACTGAACGCAAGTTCTTTAGATAGGGAGTTGTTCACTCGCACCTTGTTGTGTTGAGAGAAAACTGAAATGGGATAGGGATGTATAATTTTTTTTTTTTTTTTTTTCGTTAAGGGAGAGGAGGGGGTTTAGTCTTAAAAATAAAATTCTTGTTCCTTCTCTCCTGGAATTGATTGGTTCGTTTGAAAAATCCGCAGGGAATCTTCAAGTTGAAATGTAAAAGTTGTAAACATGTAATTTGAACGATGGTATAAATTATAAACTTAGAATCAAGAGTCAATAAAGGCTGGATTGCATGAATAAAAAAAAAACGAGTAGTTGGACTTTTATTTGCTCTGCTTGAGAGATCGTTACTAAAGGAAATGACGCACTTTGAGTGAAAAATACTGATTAGAATAAAACGAGATGATGGGGAAAACCCAACTGTGAGATAAGAAAAAAAACGAAGGATAAAAAAACCCCCACAACTAATCAATTGTATTGTGTTTCTGTATAACGTTGCCAATAATCTCCCTTTGAAAAGAGATTAAAGCTTTTCATATAAAAATACTGAGATATTAAAGTGGACCAATCACAATGAAACTCATTCATATTCATAGGTGAATTTAATTAAAGCTATTAAAAACACATTATACCTAAAAGAGCACAATTAAAAGCCATTAATTCAGTCAAAGCTGTTTTCTATGTCATTTTATTATTTGTCACGTAGCGTACTTGAAAAGCGGGAAAAAACGTGAGCCTAAAGGTTCTGTGCCCTTTGTGTCTGTTGGGTGAAGAGTAGCAGCAATGTTGACACGGGTGGTTTAATGTTATCTGTGGCCGCAAGTGGTTGCTAGTTTCACATCCGGACCATCTGCTCCCATATTTGTGTTAATGTCACGAAACGTCGGCTTCAAACAGAATTGCATGTGGCAAAACCAAATGACAGCCGAACTTGTTGAAGAAATCGATTGTCCTATGACAAATTTTCAAGCTACGAAATTCTAGACCATTGCCTAAACAGACCATTTTCCGCCATTCCATCACACGCTACTATCAATAAATGTAGCGAGTTAGATCACATTTCTCATTTGTAACCTATAAAATTACACGTTTGTCCTTAAGCTTTGAAATTTCGTGTTCACCAACAGTGAAATCGGTTTGTAATTAGATTTAATATTTAAAACATTAATCTGAATAAATTTTCAACGTTATGGAATTTATGCATTTTAAAACATGGTTTTTTTTACTCTCTTTCTCTACTGAACTAACCTCTGTAGTGAGTTTTATTAGCTAAAAAAGATTTGTTGTACAACTGTCGAAGGTAATATTGTAATTTAATAAATTAAATGAAAGATTTTTTTCCCTTGCTCTAATGTCTCTGTCGAAGAATCTAATTTTCTAATCTCTTGGGTACAGAAATCAGTGCCAAATCACATTGGATCACTGATACATCAGCAGGAGAAATCGCCTTTACTTCTCCAAACTGGTTGTAAAGTGTCCTAAATTAAGTTTTAAAAAAAATAGAAAATATTTTCAAGACTACTGATTTTCTGAATAAATTTTAATAATACAGACTTTAAATAAATAAATGACCACTGTTATTAGCAAAGAAGGGAACCAGCTTTCCATCGCACTGCTCTATCCACCTTCAATATTTAATATTCTGAAAAAACGTTTTATATTGATCAAACCTCGATTCGTTTTGAAAGTTTCTGCCTCCCTCTCCAATGCCAGTTTTAGTGAGCAAAAATGTACGGATGCCAAGTTTTTGTTTTTAAATTACTTTGAACAAGGCAGTTCTTCAGCATTTTTAGGAACGGTTGTCAAAAATCCCTTTCATTTTTTTCCCCCAACTCAGCTGGGCAGTATTCTTTTTCAGTTTTAAACGGTAACTGCGCATAGTTACATTAGGAACTAATAAAATTTGTATGGTGGTTTTAAGACGAAGTTATTTACATAGGCATCTCAACTTCGGACTTTCGCCATGAATTAATTATCTACTGTACAGTAGTTTAAAGTCGACTTATTTATATACCAGGGTTTACAATATCCTGCAAATAGCAGCTAAAATACGTTTGGACAAACGAAAATGTATAAAATTTTAAATAACAGCCAACATTTCCACGTAAAAATACAGCGCAATTTTGTATCAATTTCGGTTTAGCTGCAAATCAAATACAAGTAACTGATGCCCTAAGCGTGCGTACGTGTTTTCAAAGGGTGAATGTTATTCCTCTAAGTATCTGATTGACGGTGTGTCAAACAGCATCTCAGTGTCATCTTACGCAGGGATTTTGGTTTTGCCTAAAAGCTGATGGCTTTTGCAGTGGTCAGGTCATTGAAAAATGGCATCGTTTTCAGGCAGCTTTAACTTTGAACGCAGCTTTTAGCTTTTGGGCAATGCACAAATTCCAAATCGAAATCCAAGTGGTCTTGCAAGCACTACTATGTAATGAGAAGCTGAGAATCATTGAAAAGACTGCCTTTTCAAAACCCCCCAAGATTGAAGTCAATCGCCGTTGTCCTTAAACAGAAATGGGAAAAAAGTTTTTTTGAGTTCTTTAAAATTAACCTCATTAAGCAAAACCATTATGTGCAGACCCTCATTTTAAATAATATTAACTTAATCGTCGTAAGCGGTTTCCTCAAAAATTTAGAGCAATTCGTTACTTGAAAAAGGAGAGGATTAAACAGAGTTTTCGGATAAAATCTGCCTGAGCGTAAACGTTATTTTTTCCATTTTCATAGCAAGTTTTACATTTATACTTCAGTCGATATTTTTTCATTAAACCATTAGTGATTTTTGAGGCCCTCGGTCGAATCGTTGGTTTAAAGTATACATCTAATGATCACAGACAATTCCCTTTATTACCAGCCCATAGGCTTGTTTACAGATGATGGATCAGAAAAATTCCCATTGGGAGGATATACGGAGAATTTTAGATTTTAGTGAAAACAAAATTGATTTAGTTGAAGGGGCGCCATTAGACCAAAGGTTTCAGCAATAAAACTCATGTAATTTTTAAATTTGACAAACACATTTTCTCATCGTCGATGATAACGCTAGTGCTCGACGTGTTTGGTAAACTTTATATATCCCAACTTTCCTATCAGTTGCAACCTGTAACATGAAATTTGAGCTAATATTATTGCAGTTGCAGCTCTGATTCCATATAAAAATCCTTAATGGTTTTCATCTGCATGTGACAGCTGTGCAGGTTTGGCTTTTTTGGGTTGCAGAGTGCACGGCTATAGAATCTTTCAGAGATTCCATCATTACATGTTGTTCTTGTTCTTTCTGAATATTAAGATTCGCATGTCGATAGTCATGTAAATAATTTACGTCTTAGACAATTTCTCATCTTTTATGTGAAAATGTCATAAAGCGCAACAAAATTGATAGTACCGCACGTAAGTTGATTTTTTTTTAGCACTTTCAATTATTCACGTGTAATTTTTTTCTAACATTTATTTTCGTGTCAAAAGCTCATGTTTAATTCAATTTGGCTTGCTTTGTTGGTCATGCTGAGAACAGTGACATTTTCAAAAAGCGGTTTAATTTGCTTCTTTTTTTGCAGGTGTTTCTCATACAAATCATTTTGTTTTCTTTCAAAAACCATTGATGGCTATCGTACAGGGAATTGAAGACGATGCATAAACCTCTTTTAGTGATTTTCGTGCCTTTCCATTTGAAAAGGTTGTAACTACCCCTTAGCCTTTAGGCTTAAGCACACATTGCAGAACCCAAGATTAAATTATGCTTTTATAGTTGTTCCACTCTAAAAATGTGTTCAATTTTTTTGTAACAAGAAGAAAGAAACGATGATCTATAAATTAAAGAAGGGGTCCCTCAAGGGTCTGCCTATTCTTAATACTGCAATCACAAATTCCAGGCCCTTTTTACAAAATATAACTTAACTGTAATTTTCATTTCAATAAAAATTTCACTTGTTCTTTATTGAAAGGTCCAGACGATAAAGAATGTTTCATTTATTATATCTTGAATTTAAAAGTCGCACTATTTCGGCAACATAGTCTGGTATTGATTTTTTTTTATTTCAATATTTTATCATGTTTTGAATTACTTGCACACTTGACAAGAAGTACAACATGCCTTCATTGTAAGATTGCGATTCTTTTGTGTCTACTAGCACTGATTCACTCGTATATTCTTAGACAGAATTTCAAACAACCCGACAACTATTATTTTAAAAGGTTGTCTGATGCTGTATTTGACGTGAACAGGTGATTGTAGCCTTTCAAGTCTCTGTTTGTGCATTTCCAGTGGTGAAAGCGCAAAGCTATCTTATTTAAAAAATTGCAGCGTACAGTCTCATTTTTCTGCCATGCACTTTTCCATAATCACTTGACGTGTTGAAGTGCCAAGTTCAATAAAAAATGATAAAAAATAACAAGGTTTAGCCGAAATAAATACAATTGCACAATTCTTTTTTTTTTTATTTTCTTCTCTTAAGTTGCAAAAAAACATCTAAGTTTCATTTTCATTTTTTTGTTTTCTCACAGTGTGTGTTAGTTTAGCTTTTTTTTTCCATCTTTTCACCTGATGGGTTTTGTGCTTGAGCAAAGAAAGTTAAGTGTGAGAAGCAAAGCAGCTGAGCAAAAAGATCAGACCAAACCATGCTTGTCACATTAATAGTGTTGTCATTGTATTTGCTATCAATGAAATACCACGGAAAAAAACCCAGCATTTCTCCATAAGCTCGAAAATTCCTTTCAGTTTTTCGAGCAAGTCGTTCAATACGATGTCCAGCTGTCTGGAAAATCTTACTTCAAACGATATGCATGTGGTCAAAAGCACCGCTCCGTGTTTCAATACCCGAAAAATTTAAGTGGTGCATATTATATATAGCACATGTCGATGAATTTGTTTATATATCACGTTTTCTCCAATACTTTCGTCTTGTAGAAAGAAAAAAAACAATTAACTTTTCTCAATTCGTATTCAAGAACCGTTCACGAAACAATTTTTCAGTTGGTGAAACATTTTTCAACTTAAAATTAAAAAGCACATTTGCTTTTGAAATTCGCACACAGCAGGATACTTTTGCACGAAAAGAAAAAACAGCGGATCAAAGCAAGCCGACAAATTGAAACAACTTTTCTCATTTCGAATAGGATGAATATTTATCAAAGGCAGCAAACGGGTGAAATCGTTACACTACACTTGCACCTTTCCAATTTCATATTTGCGCCCTTTTTCCATTTCCATCTATCAGTACAATTAGCCTGCTATTTCATAATTAAGATTGGGACCACGTGAAACTAATTGCCCTGTGAAGCAATCTGATGTTTGTTCTTTCATCCGAAATTTGTTCCCATGTCGTCTGGGAATTGGAAGCAGCATTAACCAGCCATCTTGTTTCTGCAGGGAATTGCTGGTGTTGAGAAAGCATAAGAGAAAGACAAAATCACCCGAGTTATGCAACTTCCCAAGTAATTCGGCTCCCAGCAGGAGATGCGAACATGAAAGAGAAACAAGTTTCTGACATTCCCTTATAGAACTACAAATATCCAATTTCAGAATAACACATCGATTTGCACTTTTCTTTTCCTTCAATTTTTTCAATAAACAATTTCTTATACTGTATAAAGAATATTACTATTAATTACCAACACAATGTCAGTACTTTTCCAACACTTCAACAACTTATAACAACCATTTAATGGTATCTAGACAGGCCAAGAAAAGTGGACAAAAGGTACTTTTCAGTGCCCTATCAAATCTGAAAGCAATCCCAGCTTTTTGTCCATCAGATTCTGGTAGTGATTGTGCCACTGGTGGGAGGTACCATTCTCATTTCTTGATTCTAATAGAAAGCCCAGCCATCCATTCAATGACAATTGAATCGTCAGTCTATGATCAGCATCTGCTTCACTTGCCTTATTTTTTAAACTCATTTACTTGAATAACTCCCATTTTGTAGACCGTTTATGCTACCCACCTTTTTTTTATTATGAACAAGAAACTAAAGTAATCTCTATTCTCATACTGCCTCCCTACTCTCGCCAAAGTAATTCACCCTTACTAGAAAAAAGTCCACAAACCTAGTTTCAATTTTGTTTCCAAGTTATTACAGCGTCGACAACATGCGAAATGAATTTACACCAATTTATCTGTCACAGCGAGTACAAAATTAAGAAATATAAAGCCAATAAGGGCTCTGCAATTCAGTATACAAGAGCTGGCTATCCATATTATAAATATGTGTTCTTCAAATTAAACTATTTATAGTCTGCTCCCGACCTAAATTTAAACTTTAGTGCTGCCCATTAATTACAATTTAGCCTGAAACACAATCTCAATCAACTTAATCTCACGTTAAGATTTCTTTCTCCCCCATCAACCCATTAAGCTTAATTCGTGACTTCAAGTAAAAATCTCCTCGCGTTACTATTAGACCCTTAAAAACGTTATTACAAAAACCTGGTATAGAAAATTAAAATAAAAAGCAATAATAATTTAGTGGAAGAATGAAATCCAAAAGTGGAAATAAAAAAGAAAGTGTGGACCATAAATTCAGTTATGATGATAGAACTTCATTTTGTCTCCCAAACTCGAGACATGTAGCCAATTACGTTTGAGCTTGTCTCTTTCCCAAATTCTTGTAACTTCATTTATTGTTCCTGCCAAACGTTACCTACTTATTTTATTAAACACGGTTGAGAAAATTTTCTTGCCAATAATTTTATATTCAATTTTCTTGCTACATGTTTGAGTAAGTAATTAAATTGTTAATTTGACAATCTTTTCTTTCCTGGTGAAGTAACATGTACCAAACATTTTTACCCGTTATCAATTTTGAACTCATTGCATCAAATATCCATCAAATAAAAAAATCAGCCATCTGCATATTATTAATACTCACAAAAGTTTTTCCCATTTCTTCGTTTGACTACTGACAGACCTAAACAGATCTTTTCTCCCTTACATACCCTTCAGTCTTTCTCCTCTCTGACTGTTATTGACATTTCTTTAGCAGCAGGCTGACAGCCCTTCAGTCCTAATCATAAAGTCAATGCACACTGGATGGAGTGTTTTTGCAAATATCAAAGAAAAACTCCAAAGATCCAAGTTTGGAACTCGTCCATTATATATAAGATATTTATTGTTTGCAGATTAGGTTGGAACTTTGCTGAATCTCAAGAATTCGTATTAAGTTCGCGTTTTTAAATTTTTATCGGTAAAAAAAAAAATACTTAAAAAATTTAAACTTTTATACTTTGTAAAAAAAAATTCAAAATCATATAGATTCCAGCAAAATATTACAATTATTATTGCATTCTTTGGTTCGAGATTTAATATTATATTGTGTAATACCGGCCTTTTATAATTTCATTTTACTAGACTTATAAAAAAAGCAGAGCAATTTCCGTATTAGTTTGCAGCAAATTGCTATATAAAAGTATTTGCATCGAATGTCGCATCTTGGAGAGTTGAGTACTCTGTCGTGACAATTCTTTGCTGGTACATGTCAATTCCCTGTACCCTTCAAGAGCAATAAAGAGATAATCTATCCTTTTGTGACAGCGAAAATGCAGGTAAAAAACACGCTTACTATTCTTCGCTAAATTTCCGTTTTGCATTATTTCATCCGAATCAAGAAATTTCAATTTCCTCTTTTTGTGTTAAAAATCAACGTAACCATTAAAATGAAATACTGCATTTATAAGAAACGGAATGACAGTTCATTGAAATCAAATGAGTTATAAAATTTTAGTACGTGCCAATTTCGGAAAAAACACCCACTTTCAAATTCAATGCATCAGATTCTTGTAGCAGATGGCAGACTCCCAGTGCACAGATTTCAATGAACCTGAACACAATCTAATAAGGATGCTGTCAGTTCACATCCAAGATGACTATTATTGCTAACGATAGAGGTCAGTGCTTGAGGTCACCATCTTTGAAAGAAATAAAAAAATAGGTTCTAATATACACCCAACATCCTTAACTTCATTAACAAGTGACATCAGCCATGTAAGCGTCTGATAAGGGATGACGAAGTTGCTTCATGAATTCTTTATACATAGGACGATTCCATTTCTCAAATTTTTCGCTTCCAACGGATACAGGATCAATACCAACCCCCTCCACCTCTCTCTCTTCCCCCTCCCCCTTACTCATACAATTCCCTCACATCCCCATGGGATAAAAATAAACTCATCCAACATCGCTTTACCTCTTTGAATACAAAATTTTTTAAAGAAATTACGTCACATAAATGAAACAAACAAGGGAAAAAGTATATATTTCTTGAAACGCACAAAACGGCAATTTAAAAAAAAAAAAATAATATTAATCGGAGAAAAGCTTATCACCCAAAAATCTGAAAATTTCAAACATACCTAATGTGCAGAATTTAAAAAAAAAATTATCAAAAAAAAGAAAAAAAAAAATACTTTCAACTAACGTGTATCTTTTTATTTCTAACAACCCCCTGATTTGTTTCGCTTCCAAAAACCACCAAGTGAAAAAAAAAAAATACACATTTCATTTACGAGGGGGAAGCCTACATCACTGAGATAAAGTCACATCCATAAATCTGTGTCGCTGGTCGGCCGCGATTGCTGCGCGCGGCAGCCAGGTTCAGCCCCCACGGCAGGCTCAGCAAATGGTCGGCGGGAAAATCTCCAATCCCGCCTCCGCCACATATTTACAACCTAGAATCCTTTCAGCATGCACAACACGTACTATTACCGAGCAGGAACCGAGGATAGACAGGTGCAAAAGTGAGCGCACGTCCCCACAAAGACCGACTTACCTGGTTTGAAAGGAGTGCATTGCAGTGCAGCATCAGCCTCTTCTGTCCACTTACTACTGCACAATGGATAAAACAATAGAGGATAAAGTTATATCCACTGTGTAGGAGTAAGGTGGGTAAGAGGAGACATGTGAGGTGAGCGTGTGTCTAGTGCATCTCGTTGTAAATCAGTCGTGATCTTGTTAATATGCTGCCTGTTATTGATTTCCTACTCCTGTCTGACTGGTGGAGGCTGGCGAGCATCTTGTGTGCACAGTGGAGGTTGCCATAGAAACATTAAAAGCTCACGTCGACGCGCGAGAGGAGGGGCCTAAGTCATGGATGAGGCTTAAAAAAAGCTTTTTCAACCCAACATCTTCCTTTTTAACTCGTACGTATATACAATTTTTCTAATGATAGATGCTACTATTACAAATTCTATTCCACCAGTTTTTTGGGGAGGGAAATGTAATTCCCCCATAGCGTAGAACCAACCTGCACGGTGATGTATATTTTACTGCCATGAATACTTTAAAAAAAAAAAAAAAAAAAAAAAATTTTTTTTTTAAAGGGCCAAGCAGGAAGCACAATGTAACTTGTCTGCAATGTCGTAAAGAAGATGTTAAGTGTTAGGAAATGGAGACGCCTGTTGCTTCAGCCATTTGTCTCACTCGACATGTAATGTCTTGTCACTGGGATTTGTCCTCTTTCCACTTGACGTGCAAGGTCAACTCCAGGATTCATAACCCATGTTTCCCGCGGGAAAAAATAAAATTTTATAATACTTGGGATGATTAGCTTGAAAAATTTCAACTGTTTGAAAACAAACAAAACTGCATCACTCATCTCGATAACTAAACAAACAGAGTTGAAGCTTCTTCCCAACTCTTGAGCGAATAACATTAAATGGATACAAGTAAACATTATTATTCATGTGTAGCTTACCTGAAGCAAACATGTACCCTTTAAGTTAAAATTTCATTTAACCATACAAAAAAAAAAAAAGATGAAACCTTGCTCAAAACTAATAAAACAAAATTGTCTTCTGTACCTTGCTTCAGTGCTCTTCAGGAATTCCACTTATGTCGCCATTTCCTAGGATTATGACGTAGCGCACCTCCCTCACACCCACTTCCGATTTTCATCAAATAAATAATACAACATTATGTAATTTCTAAGCCTAATGAATTGAATATAGTGAAAAGTAAAAACGTGTTCATTAATAATATATTGAAGAAAAAGTGGAATAGTGACACGATGAACAAAAAATATAATCACGATAAACAAATATAATTCTTGTTTGGAAGGTAAGGTTATTTCAACACACATCTACCGGTACTATGAACAAAAGGTTTTCAGACAGGTAACCATAGTAACGAGACACTATTGCCTCAAGCTTTGTGTCTGTATATGGATTTGTAACGATGCATCATACAAAACTCGCACAATAAATTCACTAAGCTATTACAAGATTTGGTTTTAATCTCTTTACTACTGCAACCTACGAGTGGGATATTTCGTGTGTATTACGATATATAAATTAAAATAATATACAAAATTTACAAAACTAGTTACATCCAATTTCATTATTCATCCATTTTTAATGTGCTTATGCTAATTAGTTAAACATTACCATTTCATTAAAAATTCAAATTTAAGATTTTAACCCCCTTTTGAAGTATGTTTAATACCAATAATTATATAAATTCTCTTTGCCAAGTTTCTTTCGTTACCGCATTTCTATCCGTCTTGCACATCTTTAAAAGTCTTTTAAAAATCTGTTGTGTTTAATCGGCTAGAATAATCAATCTTTAAGGTCTCTTCCCAGCTTGAAAAAACATTTCAAATGGTCCACTGTTAAAATGTTTTGCTTTCTTGCCGGAAAAGGAAAAAATATCACCAGACGTCAGAGTCAAGAAGATTAAAAGGAGGATATTGTTTTCATGTTTGTTCCGTCTTATGTTGACATAAATCTTATGGACAGAAACTTTCAAATAATGAAAAAGTATTACGTTGCCATTACATTGTGTGTTCTTTTTTAAATTCCAACATTTCTATTTAATTAATATTTAAAAATGAAATATGTTTTCAACTAGCAGATTCAAATTTCAAAAGTTCATTATTGCATCAATCATTTAAAAATTATTCTTAAAACTCAATACCTGTTATTGAATAGGACATCTTAGAAATGGGGTTGCGAAACCCTTCAATCGTTACGTTGATATTAATTTCCGCCTAAATTGTGTACGGTAAACAAGTGCGGCTCTTTGAGTTCAGAAATTGTATTTAAAAAAAAAAAAAAAAGTGTAAAGCCTTAGAAAATGACATTTTTTAAATTCATTAATTTTTGCCGACCTGATAACTTTTGCTAACATTTTACAATGAATCTCTTTCATTTTGAGAGTTATTTTGCAATTGCAAAACAATTTCAAAAGAAGACTAGTCGAGGTTTAATGCGATGTCAACAACTCTTGTTTATCATATCAAAGTGAGTCCGTAAACTTTCCTAGGCAAATCCACTCGTTTACCTACTTTTGTTTTCACCATCTTCTGCATGACAACGCATGGATCCTCATTAGCCAATGAGAGACACCAGGTGCTAAAGATCTAAACCTCTTCATCACACTTTCTAACCAAATCTATGTAAATAAATGAGTCACTGCACTCTGCACTATCCTTCCCTTAGGTGTGGTCTTGCGTGTTAAACAAATTCCCATTTCCTAGTTATAGCCTCAACTTCAAGTCAATTCCATAAAATTCTCTAAATCTAATCAACAGCGTACCAGCCCTTATAATTTTGTCAATATTTGCTAAATTGCTTCATTCAACCTTTTCAAAAATGATGTTCAGCTCACTTTCGAGCAAGCACCTTACAATTTAATGATCAATAGACGAAGACCAAAGAGATAAGTGATGAAAACAGACACAACAAAGCCTGTCGTCATGTCTTAGGTGATCGCAAGCTCCGTTTAATGCTGCCAATTCATAACTTGGTGTAAGATAAGATATAAAAATTTCATTAAATCCATTTATAATAAGACTTTTATCATTTATAATTTACACGTTTTCAAGAGAAAATGAAAAATTCATCACGTTCTGCCTTATGCTTTAAAGTTTTTGGCGTGTACTTTAATGAATTTATATAATGCATCTATGTACTTGAGAAATAATTGTGCAACACATCCGATATCTGATCTTAGGATGGGCCGCTACACTTATTGCTAAGCAACCAGATGTGCTCTTGGATGAAGCGGAAACTCGTAACCAAGACAACAGCACGGATCCACCTAACCCCATCCAATGCTGTAGCTCTTTCCATCTTAAAAGCCAACTATTAAAATTAGCTACCAAATTCTCAAACAGAAATTTCTAAATTAGTAATGAGATAAAACCATCACAAATTTGTTTACATCTGTTTTGTCTTAAAAATATACCAGGGTGTTGACAAAGTGGTAGGGTAGCCAATTGGGTACTAGAAATTTTTTTTAAATTTGATTTGGTAAGGTTAGGCCTAACCAAAAACCAAACCAAACCAATAATTAAACAATTTCTAGTACCCAATACTTACTTTGACAACATTCCAGACCAACAAAAACATTGTTTATTATTGCTGTAAAAAAAAAAAAAAAATAACCCTTGCGCAAAAAATGACCCCAAGTTGTTTCTGTTTCTGACAGCAAATTGATAATCCCTCAGGTATGCAAATGTTTCCTATGATATACATAAAGTAAGAGGAAATTAATCAATTCTATTAGATATTTTTGTGACCATAAAAAACTATTACTTATTTCTTGTTGTTGGCGATGAAAACTTTTTCTGCTTGCCCAAGAGAAAGTATTGCCTTTCACGTGTCAGCTGATAATACTTAGCGACGTTAAAGCAATTCGTCCAGACAAATAACCAATAATAATGGTTAAGTTAACTCAAGCCTGACAATTGTCCTCGTCGTTTTGTGCCTAATTTTTCTCTAAGGCACAAAATTTCTGTATATACTTTTACGATTAAATTCATTATTTTAAAGGGAAATATCCGGTTATTTTCGAAATACTTAGATGTGCCCGTACGTTTGGTCTTAAAATCTTAAGAGTACCGTAAAACGGGGTTACTTTGACATTGGTTGTGACTTTGGCCATCTAAAAATAGAGAGTTTTGGAAACTTACAGCATTGTTATTTTATCGAATTAAATTAAACATACATTGCTCTATGATAATTCGATAAAAAAAAATGCTGTAAGTGTCCAAACCTTTTTTTGGATGGCAAAAGTCACAACCGATGTCAAACTAACCCCGTTTCACTAATGGATTGTTACTTAAAAATTGTAGTTAACCTTTTATTTGAAAAAGAAACGAATTGCTGTTAGCTAGCATAATAAAGAAACTTAAGTAGTTATCTTGCAATTTTTTTTTTTGGTTTATCCTATCAGTATATTGCTTAAACCATAAAATAATAACTAGTATAACTAGTCAGTGCTTCAAAAATTGAAAACTCAATTCACTAATGACTAAAGTTAACACTTAATGCAATTAAAACTAAAGGCAAAAGTAGTATGAAGTATTAATGACCAAAGATTCTTCCAGTAATATAACTGCAAACTGTAGAAATAGGAAAACAACTCCAGTCCAAAAAATAAAAAAAAAAAAAAAAAAAAAAAGAATGTAAACTAATATTTCATATAAAATTTCTAAAACTAATTAATTACAACATATTCAAATTTCCAATCAACATTAAAGTTCCCAAACCCAGTAAAGAAGCCTACCAAATGATTTAAACTTCTCTTTTTCAATGGTCATCTTTAACCTTCAACTGCATTAAACTTAATCCGACTTGCAAAGTCAATTTTCCTTAAAGCAACATGTGTTTTGTGTTTAATGCGAAACGTCTGTTTAAAAAAAAAAAAAAATTAACATAAAAAATAAACTTAAAATATTACAAATTGATACTCTTTATGCAACATCAACAATTTTGGATAATTGCCAAATAGCAACTGTTGCTACGAAGCCGACAAAACAGGAACCTGTTGATGCTTCTCATTATAACATTTTAAAATTCTTATCTCGCGATGCATTCTCCCATTCTCAAACCATGGAAACTTTAAAACCAGAGCAAAACCATCCCCATACTTTACTTTTCATTTACAAACCACATACGGGCATTTCAAAACTCTTTCAACATGAAAACAACCTGTAACTACAACTCTGATTACACAAGGAAAAAGTAAACACGCCTCTTGAGATTATCCCCTGAGCATAAACACATCAAACAGAATTGATGTTTGATGAATAATAACAAACTGGAATTACTTCATAATTGGGTCAATCTCAGTTTATTTGATCTCTTTTTTATTTTGAAAACAAAAAAAAAATGAGAATCTACTAATAAGTTTGCAGAGCTCTCCAAATTGCCTCGAAGCATTCAATAACAATAATCATACACTAATTGGACAATAGGTCACTCTACATGAAAAGACCATTTAAATTATTTTAAAAAAATAAACTAATTTAGCAAGTTCAGGTCCTTCATGGTAAATAAATAAAGCAGAATCATAATGGAGATTTAATTATCCCATACAAGTTATTTGACAACTGCTAATTGCTCATTTCTACAAGAACAAAAATCCATATATTGTGCAAAACGAGATTTTCGAGGTAAGTAAAGGTACATAATCATATCCCGGTTGCAGGCATTTTTAGTTTGAATCCATTAATCCAATTCTACATTAAATTAATGAATTTTTAATTTTCTGTTTGAGCTGCAAGGAAATACCCACCACTACTTTCCATGGAAATGCACAAATAGGACAGCGCACACATCCTCTTTTTTACGGTTGTTACACACATTAGAAGATAAAAAAATTAGTCGTAAATACATTACAGATTTCCCACGTAGAAACCGTATCAGACATGTACTTAGTAATAATAATTTTCAAATTTTTAAATATCAACATTAAGTACCCACTCAATTTCGTCCGTGTCCATTCATCACAAAAATTTGTCTGGACACACAATTGGACATTTCGTATGTAAATAAGTGAAAGTAATGATTTAGGAAAAGAGAGGGGGCGAAGAAAACACAAACTGAATGCACCAATCTGCAACGAATGGAAGGATCACCATATTTGCATCTGTCGTACAATTATTAGAACCGAATGTTGCAATCTGTAGCGGCTGAAAATGATTACACTGTAAATCCAGCCGCTTCGCTTGTTAAGCTGGCTCTCTCCTTTATGTCAAACTCCTTGCAAATAAAGCTGGGGATTGTACCTGATTTTCAGTCGTCATAAATTTAATAATTTATTTTGAAGTGATTAACTCTTGCTACAATAATCACACCTTCACATCTATTTGATCTCGAGTTATTACCACTTCACAAGGGAATGAAAAGCAGATTTAATAAATTTTATTATCATCAAAATAAAATTTTTCAAAAGAGAAAAAAAAAATACCAATAGAGAGATTATACTTTTAATCACCCGAGATCTTGTGTATGCTTAGCTAATTTCAAGATCTTCTTAATTAAGTGCACTAGCTGGTTGCTACAGACAACTGAATCCGGGCTAATCCAGGATGAAAACGAAGCACACAGCTGCTTCTTTATTCCACAACGAGAGGGCAATGGTGGTAATGAGGAAGTGACTTTACTAGCAGGAAGCTACACAGAATCAAACCTGAAGATCATTGAGCATCCCCGTCAAATATTGATCACCTATAGCAATTTAATTAGGCCCTCATTTTTCACGAGACTAAGCGACACTCAGCTACAACTTCTGAGCCGTAAACCAAAAACAAAGCACACATCCGAAAAGTTTGTAATTAAACGCAGCAACAACATTTCAACCGAATTCGTTCCTACACTTTTTTTTCTCCCTTTAATTAGCACGTAAGACAACATTGTTTATCACCTTTAAAATTTAACCGTATAACCACAGTATGACCTTTGCCTTATTTTTCCAATAATACATTGAAACGCAATTAAACCAATTAAGCAACGTAAGCATTGCAATCACATAATCAACGCCCTTTTGCTTTTATAATAGAAGCTAGCTACTATTAGCATAAAAAAATTGTCATATTTTTTAAAAATTTCTATTGGCTTTGCAAACACTAAATCACCGTAGGAATCGACACATTAATGGAATTAAAATTCTAGCGACTCTCAATTTTCTAAGTTATGCGTGAGTGTTATTTGCTGAGGTAAATAAATTCTCATTATGTTTATTGTATCAAAAGGTTGCAGAAATCAAAAGATAATGTTGATAATTAATTTAATTTGATCAAAAGCTACGAACTGAGATTTAATACTGGTGGCTACTTAATATTACTCCGGGGACTTAATGTGATTAAAAACCTAGTGAAAGTCTGGTTATTTTGGTGAATTAATTTTTAACCTAACGTATAAGCTAAACCTATGTCTTCTCAATGAAATATAAATGACATAAACTCAGATTAACTGCATTGTTATTGGTAATAAACGAGATTGATGTCATGAAGATCTGAGTAGTAGCACCATATAAATTAAATATTAGGCTTAATTATGCTGGTAATCTTTTGTTTCACAATCCTAGTTTATTAAGTACAAAGAAAAAAACTCTTGACTTGATTTAATTATAATCCACAGCGTAACATAAAATCGGTTGCAGAGAGTGAAAGTTTACAAAAATTTACTAATACTGTTTTGAAATCTTTTTTACGACTTTTCTATTTTGATTACTTTCTTTACTATTTTGACTTCTTCAAGTTTTAATTAACTTTTCCAATTTGCTACCTTTTTTCTACAATTTTATTTTTATTTTTTTTTTCCCCGTTTTGGTCTTACTGGGCGTCCAATCTGATTTCATGGCTTTGGGCCACCACCTACTTGATTCAATGTACAGTTTTGTTTTTATTATGCATGCCTTCACTATTGTCAGGTACAAAAATTTACTGGTACTGGTCCCAATAATTTTAAGCAATCAAAAACTTGCACGGAAAATAAGAATGTGGATTTTCTGCACACTAGAGTTAGCTGCTTGTGTAATTGTTAGTTGGTTTATGCATGTCGAAAAAGGTTTCTTTAAAACCATTTTAAAAAGTAATTCTTCCATGAGTAAAGGAAACGCTTTGACACATACAATTAACTTCATTTACCCTTTCCTAATACAACTGTTTCCGAATGCGCTTTTAATATTCATAAACCGCCATTTATAATACTTTGTGTCACGACTTATTTCACCACTGTCAGAACCCGCCATGGATTACAATTACGAGCAAAAGTTATCTCCTTTTTACCTATCATTTCGAGTCAGAGTGAATCCACCTCCAACCTCGGGGTGATTCAATGTCAATTGGGACAAAATTTGATTTGGTCAAAACAGATAAAACTATAAGCAAACAACCACTTCCGAATACAAATGCGCAGTTCCCTTTCCAATAGATTTAATGCAAGATTTCAGACACTCCAGAAGACACTTCATCTTCCATTGCAAATCAATAACCTAAATATAGTCGTACAGCATTTCAAGTTGAAATAAACATTTACATGTACCAACTAAAACCCAAGTAATCAAAATACAATAACCAAATAGCCCTACACTGTACCGCAGAACCTTCTCATCGACCGAAAAACGCCCATTGGTGGTCCACCAAACCAAACGTAAACAACTGATTTGACATACAATAAAGCTATTTCACTCTTTTCGTACTAGCTAAAGGCTGCAACACAAAATAATTTTAATTTATAACATCAATTTTTTTTTTCTTTATCAACGTTAATGCCGACGAAGGCGCTGCAATATGACTTTATCATCTTTTAATATTGCAATGATAATATAAAGCAAACTAAGAAATCTGGCTGGATAAATAGAAGGAAAATCAATTGGCCATTCTTTGTCGTTTTGATATGGCAGCCTGCAGGTCTAATTTAATTGCAATTTCTTGTTCTTGGTTGAACAAACAATATTATTGTGCAGTTTATAAACATTTCTTTTAAATACAAACACACATGCCAGAAGCAGTATATTAAACCGCCTCACGATCAATTCACTGTTGCTATGTTACCTTCATCCCCAAACCCTTTTGGGAATTGCTTCACAAAAGACTGAATATTTTACACAACCATGAATTTCGTCTTCCATCCTCTCTCCGCCTCTTATATTAGCGCGAATTTTATTCTTGCCGCTAACTAATAATTTAGTAATCAGTACTCGACTCTTAATTTTTTTTTTGTTGAAATTTTAAGTATACGGAAATTGTATTCTAAGAAGTATCACCTTTTATGTATAGAAAACGATTTCCTAGTCGCAAGACTTTTAAAGGAAAAAAAAAAACGTGCAATTTGGTTAAGTGTCACATGTTTTTGCTATTTCTTTTATTGGTATGTGTTTAAAAACCTTGTCAAATAAAAACTCTTCCCATTTAATGGAAGTGGCACTTTTGAAGTTCAACACGAAATCAAAGATAGAATCAAAGATGAAGTCCGCCAGTCGTAAAGAATAACGATTCTTGGAAAAAAACAGAATTTTTTTAAAGTGCCGAAGAAGTCCCTTAATATAATTAGGAAACACCGTCCAAAGCAAATGTCCAATTTCATGTTTTAACGTTGTTTCATGCGGTAATTATAAATACTATAATCAAAATTCTTTTTTTTGTAATAACAATGTAAGCAAAAAATTGTCTACGGTAAACTAATTACTAAAGTCCAGTCTAACACACACATTTAAAAAATAACTACGTTGTTAACTTGTAATATCCGACCTAATTAATTAATATCCGACCAAAGCTATAAATCTTAAATAGATTGCTGCACTTTAATATGCAGCGTGTTCCCTTAAAAGTATTTGAAAAATGATCTCCTACCTGATTGCCTATACCGGTTGAAGATACTACTTTTCCAGTGGATTCTTTCAATTCATTTTTTAAGGATTCTGAAATAAAGTAATATAATATTCGGTTACTAGAAGCCTTTGCAGATGATTTCATTTTTAATCAATTGAACGCCATCTATTGCTAAAGTTAGACCATAAGCAACAAAGTTAAACAACGAACGAATAAAAATTATTTACGACGTGTAATATCTCAGAATTTTTTTGAGAAATGTATAGTTTCAGCAGATATTAAAATTACGATAAATTTTTATACAGACAAGATATGAATAACTACCTGCTTGACTGGCCACGGTAGATGCGTTGAGTCCATGTGGGTTTGGATTCACTTTAAAATTGACTTGATTCTTATCGACCCTAAAATTACAATAAATAAGCTTATTAAAATAAGCCATCTATTGAATTCTAATTAAAATTCATTACACAATATTTGAGAATGTGTGTTCAGGTAATTTAAGCAACTTTTCCAATTTTTTGACGAATTCTTTACCATCTACATAATCATTAAAGCTATAAAAAATAAGAGAATCAGTATACGCAGGAATGTTTTATTTTCTGGCAAATTTTTACCCATTTTCCACGCTGATAAACGCGTAACTTGTATCCACAACATCATAGTCTTTGGCTGCTTCAACAGCAAGATCTTTATGATTATACTGCTGAATACCATATAAACTCGGTGTTATCACTTTGCCGTTGGCAATTTCTTGTTTACGCTTTGATGTTTCTAGTGTTATTTCAGATTTTTCTGTTTACCGTAAAAATAGTACCATTAAACCAATTTACATTAGGTTATATAAAAAGTCGTTTTATTTACCAGTTCTTTGATTACTTTTTGGCGCAATGTGAGTTTCATATTCTTTTTCACCGTCAGTTGCTGAATTTGAGTGGCTCATGCCGTCAGCGGTAAACTTTTGATCCTCCTCTAAATTTAATGTTTTATTATTTAACATGTCTTCAAGAAGTTTGTAAATAGACACTTGTTGAAGTTGTTCGTTTACCACCGCCTAAATTAAACGATAGAATGTTATGTAAAAGAAATAGTGAATTATTTAAAAATAATTACTTCAGTCGAATCGAAATCATCCAAATTATTCATAAAATTTGGCCCTGGTTTTTTCACGTCGTATCTGTGCAGCCTCTTGAATCCACTATCCCAATAGTTTTCATCCTCACCACCAGATGGCGAACTGTAAGATTCGGGTGATTGGTCATTTAAATTCACTGGCGAATTTCCCCAGGCGTAATCACTGTCACCCAGCCATTCTGAAAAGTTACCGGAAAAGATTTAAACTAAAGATCCAAACGAAATGAAGTAAATTTTTCTCTGTCTATATTAAAAAGGCAAATAAATTAAGGTTTTAATAGTTTTTTTTTTAAATATTGATCAACAAAACCCTGACGTATCTTTTAAAAAATAATAATAAAACGATTCGAAACCAATAGCTAAAGATAAGAAAACAGAAAAACCTGGTTAGAAAATGAAATTTTTATCAATGTGATTATTTTTTCATCCCATCTTACCTCCTCCTCCATCAGAAAATTCCTGAGAGGGTTGCACAGGTGCAGAGGCTGAGAAAAGTGCCTGCAATTGATCAAATTCTTCAGGAGAAACGTCACTATATAACTGGCGTGATGGGGAAGGCTACAAAAAAAATCGTCCATTACAAATCTGTAAAATAAAATCTCTTATTCGCAAAATTTTAAAATATAGAAATCATAATTTTTTAATTGAACCCGTCCATCTAATTAAAATCGATCGTCTTAAATGTATAAAATGCAGTCACTTCCATTTCCAATATTTATTCCAAATCATGACAAGACGCTATTTACTTAAACATCACTCTTAAACTTTTTTCTCCGTCTAGAAGTGATACGTTAGTGTAGGTGTCACTTTGCAACAAAGGGGGGTGTTATCTACAATTTTCACACGCCATTGAAAGAAAAAAGTTTTCCCCACTCTCTCATTTATACCTGTACCTCTGTGATATCCATTCTTTCATTTTTATCGCCTACTGCGTCTGGAAAGACGTCGTTTGTTTGATCGATTAGTAAATCCAAAAGATCAAGCATTTTTCTATCGTTCTTCTGCACACCGTTCGGATTTTTATATCGCTTTACTTTCGTCTGTTGTTCTGTATTCAATTCTTCACCTGAATCGTCTGCAAATATAAACGATATTAAAGCATTAATCCAATTGCCATACGTGACATAACTCTTTAAACCGGAAATGCCAACAACAGCCATTTTGTTATGATTAAAATTATAAAGTAAAAAGAAAGCCATCGCACTCTAATCATGAAATAAAGTATTTTCTAAAAGGTCATGGTCATGGTTCTCAACTCTGCACTATAATTCAGCATTATCTGTACTTTTTAATTATCGCAGCATACCACTCAGCGTACTGTAGTCCGAACAAAAACCACGGTCTCCCCCAACAACGTGAATTAAGTGCACAATTTGCCATCAAACTTTGAAAAATGCAAAACAGCTCCGTAAGCTTTAGTGAGCCTTATATTAAATTCTGTACCCGAACTGCATTGAAAGAGCAATGAAAACGGATCAACAACACCGGCAAACAGCGAACAAAACGCCTGACTCTGCATTGATAGAACGCAAAGCCTCTGGTGTTAAGTGGTAAAATCAACAGCTGAGTTGGGAATAGCTTTACTTAAAAACTCAGCTACATGTTAATACAAGAATTAAAGATTATAGAAAATTTACCCAATGTCAATTCGGTTAACCCACACATACAAATAAATTGTTATGACAATCATAAATCTCTTGACATTTTTCTTTATGGGAACGAAATCAAATTACTATCAGCAAAAATTGTATAATTTCATTTGTCCCAATAGAAATGCAAATGAGGTCGAGTCATTTTTAAATAGCTTGAGATAAAAGGTGACAGTTACTTCAATTCGAAACTGCTCATCTTTATAATATCGATGATACTGTTTACAAGCCTTGCAAATCCATGAAAAAGTGCTTCAAATATTGATTGCCTGCATCCGGTTTCACGTCGTTCCCTACAACGTTATATTATAATAATAAGTGAGATGAATATTCAAACATAAATTCCTGGAAATACGATTAATTATTCTCCTGTAGTGTACTCTCAAATAACAAGCCCAAAATTTGTTTTCACAAGACGGAATACTCATTTCGGTAGAACGGATATAGTAAATAGTCAATAAATTGACCGGATCTGGTACAGAGGCAAATATTTCAGTCTGGTGTGCACAGAAAAATACACACAACGACGGATTTTCACCTCAGCGAATCAATATTTCTAGCATTAGCAAGACACTATCTAAAAGAGGAATCACAAAACTCTTTGTACATCTGTCCTTGTGCTATATAAACAGGACTTACTAATGATTTTGTTTACACCAGTGCTCAACACGAAATAATTCGTAACAAATAACATTAAAGTAATGCGTTAAAAAAAACAAACTTACCTGTTGAATATCTGCGCGCACTTCCGTACAAGTCAGGCTGTTTTCGTTGTGGCTCGTGTAAAGGAGGAATGAACCATTCGCTAGCAAATTCTGACAGCTGATCCAAACCAGTTGCTGGATCGAAGTGGATCACAGCCAAATCTCTTGGTAGCACTTCTGGTTGAAAATCCATTGCACTCTGATCCAAACCGGCAACTCGGGTGCACAATGATGGCTCGTAATCAAAACCGTAGCGATAAGAGTTGAGTAAATTTTGCAAAATGCATTGCGTATAAGCATGAGACCATTGATAACCTATTAATTAAACATTCAAAATCAAACTTTTTAATAAACTAATTATTAAAAACAATACCTTCTTGAAATAATCTATTCATTTCTTCTTCCAATTTCACCAACATTTCCAATTTTAAATCGTATTGATAAAAACTACTTGCACTTAATTTACCATTAACTGGTAAACACCGTCCAAACGCCGCATCTGTTTTAACAAAAATAAAATTAGGACACCTTAAAATCAATATTTACTAGATCGCGTGATTTTTATTTTTTCTTTTCAAATAGTTGAACATATGATAGTTAAAATATATAACTAACCCGACAATCGATGTGAAATTAACGTAAAAACTTACCATCAAAACACCATTCCTGTTTCGTGCATACAGAGTCAGTGAAAAGGCATCCTAAAAATAAACGACAAAAATCCAATGAGAAATATTACACAAGCTCAACTGTGTTCATAAATATTCATACAATGAAATAAAACAATTACAACAAATTCGGGTGACATTAACTCCAATGAATGAAAGACCAAATCTTGTAATTACAATTAGATTATAGTACCTCACACTTAAGATTAAAACCAATCAATTTCCAAAACAGGGGTAAAAAAAAAAAAAAATTATTTTTATCTCACAAATAACTTGATGCAGGAACCGACAGGGCACATCAAAGAGAACCTCTACGTCAATAGAATCTCCTGAGTACGTGAAAATTTTCCCCTTCTCGCTTCAATAACACCTTTAATTTCCCACAACTCTCATTTCAACGTCCATGACATTTAAACCTAAATGTGTACTGATAACAAACTACTAATTGGTTAATTTAAATTTGATTAAACCTTCAATTTATTAAAGAAAAAAAATACACGGTAAACTACTAAATCTAACATCATTAAATATCATAAATATCCCAACCCATTGCTCATTACGCAATCCATTTTAATTCCATAAATCCACAACATTAGACTTTTGAGGACAGTTAATTATCAAACATTAATCATTTGATTCCAATTTTAAAAGACGAAATTTCTTTCAATTTATGCCACCATAAACCAAAGGACTTAACTTTTCACCTTTAAACATTTTCATAATTAAAAATTTACATTGCGCTGCTCAAAGTGAAAAGTTTTTTTTTTTTATTATTTCATTTTATCTAGAAACGTCGAGTATTACATTTGAAGGAAAATTCAACAAGTAGAGAGAGAGTGGTTACATGTTAACTCGACTATGTAATATACCGTCCATTACCCTTCAAGTAATCAATAGAAGCCCATCTCCATGAACTAGGCAACTAGCTTTATGGCGTTTTGGTGAGTTAGCACCAAATTACCAAAAGCAACGAATATTAAAAGGGCATTGAGCTTGACGAAAATGACATAACCATAGAGTATTGAAAAAAAACCGATAATTTTCACCCCCATAAATATCGATTATATTCAGCACCCTAAAAATAGCATTTCTTTTTATTTCCACTTGTAATATTTGCTAATAACCCACATAAAAAGAGTACTGCCTGCTGCTATGGGCAACAAGGGATGTTACCAAATCTCTGACAAATGGATCAAGTGTGGGCGGGTCCTTGGCCTCCCTCGCCCCCTCCTTATGACGTCTTCAGGTTCCTATGGAAACTGTAAGCGGGTCAATGAAAGATGGCAAAACGACTTTCATTCACAAATTGCGTGAAAGTCACGAAATAACCGATTTTCATCATAAAAATAAAGGAAGAGGAAATTTAATCATCGTTTAATCAACTCTGAGGGCCTCATTACGCATCACTCCTTACATTTAAATCTCCCATCATTCAAAATTTAAAAATAACTGAAACTCAATTTTGAATTATCAATCTTGACATATTTTTCTATCTACATCCCGGTATAAAGAAAAATCAATGCGAGTACTCAACATGACTAATTCGCGTAAACAAAATATTTCATTCTTTAATAAAAAAAAAAAAAAAAAAAAAAAAAAAATTAAAAAAACTTGACATTTAGAGATTTAAAAATGAAACAAAAGCTGACATTTAGACAATCTCCTCAATATACCTCAGACAAAAGTTGCTCCTACCAACCTCTTACCATCTTTGAACGAACTAAAAATAACCAATCAATCAATTCCCTATTCAAGAGACTCAGTAAAATATTAAATTGACAATAAATCTCAATTACATCTCTCTTTTATTAATACGTAAACACCTGTGAAAACAAATTTAATAGAATATAAATTAGTTCCACGTTTGATGGGAATGTAAATTGAAATCATCTTCCCAATACTAAACCCAAGATTCTCAGCTTAGAAATCCTATTTGCAGTAAAAGCATTAAGTTGTGTGCTGGTGAGCAATAATTATTTCCCTCCATTTCAACAAGTTATTGGAGGGTTAGAATTCAATTATGAGAATCTCCCTCAACTTTTAAATAATCTACAGAAATTTTCTATACAAGTTGAGAGGCAAATTTTAAACCAATTTTTCTCTTTGTATTTTTCTTTCATAACCTCTTTCGTGTAAATTTGTAAAATTCTCATGGATGTTTTCAAGTACTTCCACTCACTCTAGGCAGTGATAAAATACACTAGGTGACCAGCCTTTCAGCTCAATGATTGGTTGCTAAGCAACGTCGCGAATGAATGCTCCACAACTTGCATTAGCCCGTAGGTCGAGTGTCAGACTTCCCCTTACTACTTCAATACCTTGTTTTTCTCTCCCCTTCTTTTATTATCCTTTTAATATAATAAAAATATGCTCATTAAACGTAGAAAAAGAGTCAATTACGATCGTTATTTTAATCACCTTTTAAAAGCTTTCTCTATTATACAAAATGTTATTATAAAAAGTGAAAAATTTTCATAATTAAATTGATTGAATAACGGTGTCGTTTTGTTAGACACAAGGGAGGAAGATTGTATAAAGGGGTGGAAGGTCATGACCTAATGACTTCCTGGCCCCCACATGGGTCAATACTCGTTGACCTTTTACAAAACGATGGGTGAGCGTCGAGGCCACCACACGTTTTGCTTGCTCAAGATGCTTCTCTTAATTGCCAGCTTCTGTTCGTCAATTGGCCACATCAACGTGATAAATGACTTCACTTCACCTGACTAACGCTTAATTATGTTAATTATTCAAAATCAACAAAAGAATTTTCTTTTTTTTTTTGAAATTTCCGGTTTTTTTTTTTCTTTCCTTGTGAAAATGTTTTTTTCTAGTATTCTGGAGAAGTTTAGATTAAAATTTTTCATGCACTATGTCAACCAAGAGTCTGTTTGTTGGCATGGCAACGGAACCAATATCTTCACTTGATTTGAAAAAGAAGGAAATATATAAAAAGGATGAAATAATTACAATTCTTGAGATAAAATTTTTGGATTGACATCTAGACGAATAAAAAATGTAATTTTATGTTTTGTGCTTGAAATCTAGTCAGATTTAGTATTGATTTCTCTTTCTTTTTTTTTTTTTTTCTTTCTTGGGAAAGAAATAAGAGGGGGAAACAATCTTTTTTTCATTCAGGTTTATTTCCTCTGATCTATGGATATAGAGGAAAGGATTTGAGATGAAGTGAGTATAACGATAAAGAATGAATGGAGATTTATTTGTGGGTTATTTACAGATGTCTCGTAGACTTCAATTAGGGAACTGTTAATTAAAGATGAAAATTTTGGTTCTATAAAATTTAAATTTTCATTTTTACCAATATCATCAATTCGTTTTGTTTTCTATGGATCACATTTCCCGGTCACGTGATTCAAGTAGCAGTAGGAAAAAAAAAATTTGGGGGAAGTATAGGATCTACGCTTTTATTAATAATTTTAAAAAAGAATAAAAAAAATGTCACTCAAATAAACAACTTAGGCTTAAATGTCACTGTTTCCCAAGTCTACTCGGCAACCGTATGTTACATCAACAACCATTCCACACCCATCCTGCTAGTTTCCTGATCTTATTTATAAAATAACGGGTTGGAAAAATGTTGGTTTTATTCAACTGAATATAACTGTCAAGGTATAACAAGGTGGAAACATTTCAATGTCAATATCACTTGATAGTCGAATGTAAGAAAAACTCACCGATATTTCCTTCGCTTTTGACGATGGGTAAAAGTCCTGAAAAAATTGCGAGAAGAGCAAAAATCCCGCCCATAATGTCAGTTCAATATTTCACTCATTTTCGTTTGTCATTTGGATTTTTCCGGCGTTTGGCAAGCTTAGGCTTAAATGTCACTGTTTCCCAAGTCTACTCGGCAACCGTATGTTACATCAACAACCATTCCACACCCATCCTGCTAGTTTCCTGATCTTATTTATAAAATAACGGGTTGGAAAAATGTTGGTTTTATTCAACTGAATATAACTGTCAAGGTATAACAAGGTGGAAACATTTCAATGTCAATATCACTTGATAGTCGAATGTAAGAAAAACTCACCGATATTTCCTTCGCTTTTGACGATGGGTAAAAGTCCTGAAAAAATTGCGAGAAGAGCAAAAATCCCGCCCATAATGTCAGTTCAATATTTCACTCATTTTCGTTTGTCATTTGGATTTTTCCGGCGTTTGGCAAGCTTCGCTGCACGGTTTGTGTTTCTCCTTTACACAGGTGATCGCCAAACCGCAGCTACCATAATGGCCGCCATCGACTGTAGACCCGGATGATGACGTTAAACGACGCCATGGTGTTGGAGCGGCCTTGATTGTGACGTGTATGTTGAAGTGATGTCACTTGAGTACCGCGTTTTTTAAAAAAGCCAATAAATAATAAAAAAAAAAAAATCGTGCGCTATAAATACATTTACGCGTAGGCGTTCCGTTTATAAAGCACTAGTATATTTTGTAGCAATTCTCATGTATAAATTTTTAATTATAATTTTAGTAATTAATACAAACATATTAAAAATGTAAAAGTAATTCTAAATTGCCTCTCAGCAGTTCTACTGCTTTACATGTGCGATTATATTTTTTTTATACCATTTAATATGTAGAAAAATGTAAAATTTCTTCCTTAAAAACATCATCCTCCAACATAACTTCATCCCAATTAGTACAACGCAGTAGTACAGATAAACTCTCATCGTTGACATCAGACAAGCCACGAATAGATTTTTGACGTATACCTAATGAGACATTTTGATTGTAACCAAATATTAACCTTTCCGCAAAAACGTTACTTGGTGGGCGATTTCTCTCTTGTAATTTGGACCCTGAAATTCTTCTTAGAGGTCGGTTCTTCAAAATATCTTAACTTTAATCTCATACATTATAAAAAAAAATTAAAATTTTTTACAAACCTCCACATTTTGGTGATTTCTCTCTTGTAATTTGGACCCTGAGATTCTTCTTAGAGGTCGATTCTTCAAAATATCTTAACTTTAATCTCATACATTATAAAAAAAAATTAAAATTCTTTACAAACCTCCACATTTTGGTTCCTAACAGTTAACGGTAGCGTACTTCTACCATTAGCAATATTCGTATTTAAATGGTACAACATGTTGGGTAATGGATTCGTAGGAACCCCAGTCGCTTTTCTGTCAAGACGCCTTTGTCTAGCCCGTCTATTTTGGAACCAAACCTTTGAAGAGATAAATTAATATTTTTTTTTTGCTATAGGAGCACTCGAATTATAAAATACCTGAATTTTTCGTTCCGAGATTTTCATCATTTTGGCCAGGCCTTTGTACTGTTCTCGACTAGGATACATATTCACTTTAAATTCCTCCTCCAACTTGATTAATTGATGTTTTGAATATTTTTGACGATCATCTTTAATATCTGAAATATAATTGCGAAAGCATATTTTTTTCAATACTGTTGAATTGTGGAATTCATTTAGTAGGAATCTTTTACCACGTGGACTCAGGATATTGGAGGCAACCACTGTTCAGTAACCAATTTCCGCCCTTTTGTTATACCAGGTTTTACAAATAAATAAACTAATCACACTATAATGAGTTAACAACGCTATTCAAAAACTTATATCAGTGGTTACAGTGATAGAATAGAAAACTTATATCAGTGGTTACAGCGATACTGATAGAATAGAAAACTTTTTTTTTTGTATTTCCGCATTGTTACTTAATAAGACTTAACCCATGCTTAAATCCCTTAAACTTATCTCTGGATGTCCCTTAATCCATGCGTCAAACCATATATCCTTACCAGAAGATGTCTTTCTTTGAAGCCTGTTTTCTTTATCCATAACTGTAAAAATCAATGAACTTCTACGGGCAATAAATGTCATGTAAGAGGTGACTTAGGGGTCGAGGGGTTTAAATACCATGTGCTTACTCCACCCCTAGCATTCATTGGTTGACTTTTACTAAAGAATCTAAAAGGAAGGGAGAGCCAGAAGGCTTAAATAGCCGGAAAT